>JAQIWK010000716.1:0-13895 GCA_034695265.1 Dissorhina ornata | reverse complement strand
GTATACAAAACTCATGTCTTGAATACTGTCCATACATTTGCTGTTAACATATTTGACAAATCGGGCCGTTTTAGTGTCCCTGAAGACTATGTTCAAGTGATTACTTTTGGGATCAACTGTTAACAGTTCTTCGTCCTCTCCCCGTGCGATATACGATACAAAACCTCCCGATTCGCGATCAAACTCTTCGCCATCGCTGTTGAAGTGTATGATCACATCGAGCGCCGCCCGTTCGGCCAATTCGGCGCTATTATCGTGTATTAACGTATAGCACGACTGAGACCACCGACGTATCTCTCCTCTACATCGAGGGTTACCGTCGGTAGAGTCTAACCAATCATTTAAAAAAAGAAATCTTCAATTAATCATTCAATTTATTTTTGTTATCAATCCATACCATCGTTGTCACTGTCTTCATCACTATCGGAATCGTTATCAATGGCCAACTCATGCAGTTTAAGGCCCGTAACGTTTGACAAAATCAAGAAAATGGCTTCCGATCTGAAGAGTTCGTACGCTTCCAATACGATGGCCGGACAACTGGACACAACTGCCGTCTCATATCTCCTCATATTTGGCGGTTTATTAAACTTCCAGACAATGGCCTCCGAATCACTCAAAGCTCGGGCCAACTCTTGGTATTTGTCGGCTTTGAAGAAGTCTTGTAATACTATTTCAGAAAGTTCTTCAAATCGGGACTGAATCTCCATTTGTGTCGAGTCTTCCAAATAGATTGGATTAATCCAAGCCTTCACGACATCCAGCGGTATATCAGTGGCCGAATCGGTGGCCAACGCCGGCTCTATGTATCGTTTTGGTCGGACGAGTGGCTCGCCGTGAAACCAGCCGTTCACACTCAGCCGGATCTTATCGTCGGCCAACACTTCGGACACCTGATGCCAAGTGATTGGATTGACTTCGAAGAATGCAAACCGATTCCATTTGGGCGCCACCGATGAGACAATCTCCGACGGCTCACCATTTGCTACACATTAAACAATACGAAGACAGAGAGATATAGTCATTACTCTTGCGGTGATAATTAGGGCTCACAGTTGGTATCAAATAAATCAAGTAATCCGCCGTCACTTGTCCGCCACTCGGGAACCAAATATAGTATAAAAGCCACTCTTCGGCCGTCGATTTGGTCGACGATGTCGTCGTCATGACATAACAGATAGTCTGGACATTGAGTGACACAACAAGACATCAATTAATGTCTTATAATTCAAAGACAATACAAAATACCGACCGTTTTGTTCATAACGACTAACAGTGAGAGCGATGTTATCATTGAACGATAGGTCTGTCAATCGCTCGACAAATGGCTTAATTTGTTTGGCAAAGAGTTGACACAATCGTCCAATAGGTCCCGATTTAATGTTATTCAAGTCCACCGATTGTCTTAAGCGATACAAGTCGTTGTTCTTGAGGTTTAAGTCCAGTTCATTGATGTGTCGCTTGAGTTGCGCTAAAAACTCTTCGCTGTCGATGAAGTGGTCAAATGATATCACTTTAAACGGCTTGTCAATGAGTTTAATATCATCGCCGGTCAAGCCATCAACTGATGTCTGTTTGGCACCCGAAGTATACCAATCTTTTAATTGATCCACTGATTTACGGTAATCGGGACTAACATTAACATCGACTACATTATCATCGCCGACAGCCGTCATCTTAAGCCGTTTATAGGAACCGTTGGTCGACTGTTTGGCCGTCGAGTCGGCCGTATTGTCACTCATTTGGCCAACAATTGTAATGTCATTCACGCCTTCAAACACAAGTTGACAACACAAGTAATACACAACAAATGTAAACAAATTGTGTAATCATTACAAACACGTGCTCTCAATATACAGGTCGACAACCAAAGGGACTGTTATTTCATTACAAAAATAAGTTTTTCATCAAATATTACATAACATTATAATTACATTACAATTAAATTTAAATATAAACTAATGATTATTACAGATATTTATTAATTATAATTTCAAAAACACTATTTAAGTAGAAATTAAATGATAATTCAATGATTAAAACAATTAAACATAAATGAAAACAAACAAAAAAAAGTTATATCAAAAACATGATTACAAAACCAAAAATAGTTAGCAAGAAAGTGGTCAGAAAAATAAGTATCAAGATTACAGTGTAATTAAACTAAATCAATGATTAAACATAATTATGATTAACAAAATGAGGGGTTATTTGGTATTAAAAAATAGTTTTATATTTTATTACAAATTTAATAATTGAGTCAATAATTGTGTCGTTTGTTAGCTATTTGTTGTTTCAATTGGTTGGCCGACTCGAGCCGTTCATCGGCCATCTCGAGCCGCCGCTGTTCCTTCAATCGCTTCAACTGTTCCCGTTGTTCTTGTTGTTCCCGAAGTCGCGCCAAATACTCGTTGTCCACTCCCACTTCGGCTTCAGTCAACGCATCCATAAAGCTGTCGCCATTTGACGCGCCGCCACTTTGTTTGCCATTAACTGCCGGTCGACTAAATTGTGACAATTCTTGGGAACTATTGCTTTGACTGGATTCAGATGGAGTGTTGGATACCAAACATCTATATTGAGGTTTTGTGGACATCATTGTGCTCTTTGCCGGTCGACTGTTATTAGCGATTGTTATCTTAATGTTGTCTTTAAGTTTAGGCGCGGCGTTCAAAGTGGATGTGTTGTTGAGACCAGCCGTAGGCAATACTGCCAACCTATTGGCCAAACAGTTGGTCTGACTTTGAGCCAACAGTGCGTTAACTAACAGCCGATTTGGATCAAGTATTCCTAAATCCATTTGCTGGACATTAAGACAATATAAGTATTATATTTATAAACCATTTTCATTACAATTGATTACCAAATTAAGAACTGGACTCAGATTTGAGATCAAATTATTGGACAAATTGTTGATTTGATTTTGAAGTACTCGAGTCGTATCCATCATTAGTTGATTGGTTTCATGTCTTCCTAATTGATTCGGTGGTCGACTAATAAAATCTCTTAAATCACTATTCGGTTGCAAACGATTCAAACGCGAGGCCAGACTCGGCTGCATTGGCGGCAACTGTCGACCATACGGGTGGCCACCGCTTGATTGGCGCCGATTCTTGCGGCCACCGCGTTTACGCTTGAATTGACGCATCCCTTGACGTCCAATGTCGTCCAGTGAGTCGGGTATCTGTCTCGCGGTCGACTCGGCCATCGGTTTAAAGCTAATGGTTGTCCGTTCGGTACTAAACTTATCTCTTGTATTCAAGTCTTTATCGCAATCGTCTTGAGATGACTCGTCATGAGATGATTCCTTCAAATCAAAGACAATCGGTTTGCGAGCAATACATTCATTGACAGTCATATCGATGGTATGGTCATCGGTGGTCGATGTGTTGGCCATCGATGGGCGTTTGGTCGGTGAGCTGTTCATCAACAATAGACTCTCTTCTTCGTGAGTCATATCGATGTCATCGCCAGTCGACATCAGATCCATGACATCGAGCACGTGGTCACCGCTTAAGACAAACCAAAAACAATTAGATCCCAAACACATTCACAACAACAACAATGACTGCCAATCAATGAATTCATAAGTCATTTATTACTTATCGTTTGTGTCCGACATCTGGTTATTATTGTGGTTGTTGTCGATGATTGTTGTCTTCAATTATTGGATCAAATAAAGTGATTAATTGTATGCAAACTATTGCCGCAAAAAAACAATGACTGATTGGCAGCGAAAAAGTCAACACATATTTTGGCACAACTTTTGTAAACCAAAAGTCATGTGTTATTTGTAATACAAATCAATGCATTAATAACAACATTGAATGGCCAGTTAGGGGTCAACTCAACTCATTAGCCAATACTATAGACACATATAAAAGGGTTTGTATTTACTATTAATAGTTAAACACATTATTTATGACTACTTTATTAAACCCAAAACTTTTAAAACTAATTTTGCGGTAAATTTAAATAAAATTTAAAACAAATTAAATATTCAATGAAATTAAATTTCTTTTAATATCACAAATGAAATACAAGTTACAAATTAAATATATATATAAATATATAAAGTGTATAAAATAATAGTTATAATAATAATAATTAAAAGTATTGTAAGTAATGAATAAACTGATAAATACAATTAATTAAATAGAAAATTAAAAGTTAATTAAATACAAATATAAAACATTATAAAAAAGTTTAGTCAAATTTTTTACAAATATTTGTTTAAGTCATCCAATGAGTTGAGATAATAGTCGGGCACACATTTGTGGTCATCGGGATTGCGTGAGTTCTTGAAGTTGACCATATCTGCAAAGGTCCCGATACCCGACTGGACAAACAGTGTCTTTAGACCGTTGTTACGGCCAAACACCATATCGGTGGTGAGTCGGTCGCCAATCATGATCGTCCTCTTTGGGTCAATCTCTGGATGTTGTAATCGGATTATATCAAAGAAGTAAGTGAATGGCTTTCCCAATTGGATCGGCTCACGACCCGTCACGGCTTGGATGGCGGCCACGTAGGCTCCCGGGCCGGGAACCGCTATTTTTGGGTTTGGATGCGGGTATGTCTCGTCGGCGTTACTGGCGATGAATAGATTGTCTGGATTTCGGACATAAGAGCACGCTTTGGTCAGCTTTGGGAATGATATTTGATTATCAAAACCGATAGCAACGGCTCCCACTTCGGGATCCAAGTCTACTTCAGCCATTCCGGGTGTCCAATGACGGGGTGTAGGGTCGGGGCCCACACCGCACGACTCGATGCCTTGTTCGGCCAATTCTCCAGCGATTCCCGATTGTCCCACAATAAAGACTTTTTTGTCAAAACCGATTGACTTGAGATACAGGGCTGTCGAGTAAGACGTGGGAAAGAGCTCATCCATATCGGCTTCAAATCCCAATTTAGTGAGCTTTTCGTGAAACTCGACCCGAGTTTTAGTTGAGTTATTAGTGGCAAAGCAGACCCGTTTGCCTTTGGCCCGCAGTTTGTTGATGGCCTGAGCGGCGCCCTTAACGCCCCCGTTGTTGACCCATAAGACTCCATCACAATCCGACAGAATAAAGTCAAATCTGTCCAAAAACTCGGCAACTCGTTCACGACTGTCCAGATTGACGGGTGTGACCACCGACGGCGAAGCCTTCTTCCGGTGTTTGGTTTCGCTCAGAACTCGATTGTTCTTCAGATTCAGTTGATTCACAAAATTGTTTTCCAATTCATAAGACATTATTGATGATAATTATAAGATAACTTTGTATTAAAAATATTTAGTCAAATAATATTTAATTATATTTAATAACTTTGAAAAAGTTTAATGTTTTGTTCAATAGTTAACTAATTAGTCAAGTAGTTAGTGGTTGAATGATGATTGGTATGACAATAAGCCGGGCTTTATATACTAGATTGGTAGGGATATTAGCGAAAGGCATGTGTGTATTGGCCACTACTACCATTGGCCACTCGTGTATCGCTTCCGGAGGTCGGGATATATGTGTGAAAAACTTTTCCATCACTCGCTGTACAGGGGGGACACAATCCCTCACTAACCAGGCTATACCCTACACGTGTGGTTCATTTAATCTATTTATATCTTGATGTCATATTACGACATGTACAATTGGAGGCAGCAAAATGTGCCATCACCAATCAAAATGTGCGAGACAATTTAAATCTTTATTACTTACAACTTTTAATCTGGTATTTTAAATACCATTTATAAGTACAATATTTGCTACACACGTTTGCTAAGCCAATACACATGTAGTTGCGTTTAAAATTGTGTAAATTTTTCCACACATTTTGTAAATTATTTTAAATCAAAGCTTATATTTCATTAAAAATTATTGACTTTTAATCTATATTTTATTTTAAGATTATATATGTATATTTAATATTTATTAGTCTAATAGTCTAACAATTTTTCTCTTATCTTGTACTTGTGTTTGTTTTTTAAAAGTAAATGACTTTTAATTATCAAAATTGTTATTATTTTTTTAAATTTCTGCATACGTTTACAATAATTAAATATTTATTTGTTTAATTATATTTTGAAAAATAAAAAATATTTTTACATTTTTGTTTGTGATTTAAGTATTTGATAAATAAATTTATTAAATTTCATTACAAGTTTGTTTAATACACATCTATAGGCCTTACACGTGCAATGGTCTTTAACTTGATTTTGTTTTCAAGACTAAAATATATTTATTTTTATTAAATACATATTAAATACAAGTTTTTTAACCTACAAAACCATCAAATACTTGTAATATCTAAGTAGTACAGTTAAACAAATAAAATACCAAGTACAATAATTGTGGTATATATTTATGTTTATTTATTTACACAATACAATCAATACAAACAATTTTAAAGGAAAAATTCCCTTTAGTTTTATCATTCAATTGAAAAGTTATAAAACTTTAATTCAAACTTTGATTTTCAAAGTCACAAGATATTTGGGGGTATAGACTATGGGACGGGTGAACTCATGGTGGGTTCGAGGTCTTCATGGATGGGACCGGTATTTCTCCATAATATATAACCGTATTTTTCGGTTTATAAGCCGCGTCTTATAAACAGAAAACATTTAATTTTGCAGAAATAAATAAATTTTGCAAATTTGCTGCGTTTGCATGTGTTTTTGCAAATAGAAATTAATTACTGATTATAATTTATAAATATATTTCAAAAACAAATATTGTTCAATAAAAAATATATATATATATATATATATATTTACAAATAAGTTTTTGTAAATACTGTTTTACTTATACAATAAATATAAAACTATGTAATTAATATAAAGATAATTAATTAAAACTGAATTAAGTTTATTAAAAACTTTAGTCTAAAACAAATTTTGTCTATAAGGTTAGCGTAAAAAGTACTATAAGTTATACTATAACAATAGTAGTAAATTAATTATAAATTATAGTTTATAATTATATAATACAATATTTATTTGTTTATACAATTTGTTTTTTAAAAATCTAATTATAAATATTGAGTAAATATTATTGACAAATAAAATAATTATCTTTTTAATATGCAATAAACAAAAACAATATTTATAAAATTATTCAAACACAATCAATTTATTTATATCTAAAAATAAACTAGGCCAACAAAAAATTGACAAAAACAAATAAATTTGTAAATTTATAATTTTTTAATTTACAAATTTAATTTACAGTGAACTTTTAATTAATTATTATTATTGTAATTCAATATACTAATTGTTTTAAGCAATATAACAGCAATATATATCTAATTATTAAATACATTTGATGTGATTTACAAATTATAAATTACAACTAATTTAAGTTGATTAAAATTACATGCGCCTTATACACAGAAAAATAGGGTATATAATTGTCATTAATCTTGACGTCAAAATCAAAACAAATAATTTCAAAGTCCATAAGTGTTGTTAACATTATTGAAAATTTATATTTATTTTTAAACACTCAATAACAAAATATAATATAATCAATAAAATAAATGTTACCAAGGTTGGCAAACTATGTGAAACAATATCTAGACTGTATATTCTGAATATTAAAAAATAATTATTATAATTTTTACTATGATATAATAATTAAAGTTTTTTTTAAAAATTTAATTTTAATAGTTATCTAACAAATTAATAAGTTATGTTATACAATATAAGTTAAATAATTAATTGTATAAAAATTTTAAATAGTTTTTATGATTACATTTTATCTAATCATTAAAATTTATTTTAAAAATACATTCACATTTAAAGTGTGTACAATATCTTGATAAACTTAAATTGTTAATTTTGTAATTAGTAAATGATTTATTACTAAACACTGGTCATTTGCTGGCCATTGACAATAGAAAAATATTTTAATTTAAAATTGTTAAATAATGAAAATTTTATAAATAAATAATATTTATAATTTTTTGATAATTATATATAAATTTTAAGATCAAGAAAATAATAAAATAGTATTGCTAATAATATGTATAGTTGATAATTTAATTTAGTTTTAAAATTACTAATTATATCAATAATTAAGTCTAATTTGAAAATTATTCCCGAAAGTTACTAATTTTTTATTGCCACATAGTGGAAACTTACCAATCTTGTCAAATATATATAACTTATTTAAAAAATAAATAAATGCAATTCATTATAATGCATTACATTTGATATACTCACCATTATCAATTTATAAACATTGATTTAATTAATTAATTTTTTTAAAACATAAAGGATTACATTAATGTAAACTAAACTTCCTAAAAGTTTTATCAGACATTTATAATTAAAAAAATTTCTAACTATTTATAATAATATTATGTTGAGTTACTATAAACTTAATTGAATTAAATTATATATAAATATATTTTAATTAAACTTATTTAATGGTGTCTCACCCAATCAAAGTCTTATTATATAAATATTTAAAAATTAAAACTAATGATTGGGTAAGCCTGGTTGCTTTAGCCCGGCCAATTTATACCAAGGTTACACGTGTTAAGGACTTAAAACATCTACACCAGTCAACAATTTTTTTTGTACTATTTTTCTTGCTGTTTATTATGAAATTTAATTTTATTCAATAATTATATAAAGTTTTATAAATATAATCTATTGTATCGCTATTAAAAGTTTAATACACTTTTAGTAAGACATTGTGTTTTCGCAAATAGAAATTAATTACTGATTATAAATTATAATTTATAAATATATTTCAAAAACAAATATTATTCAATAACAATATATATTTACAAATAAATTTTACTAAACATAGTTTTACTTATATAATTAATATAAAGATAACTTACACTGAATTAAGTTTATTAATTAAAAAGTTTAGTTAATTTTGTATATAAGGCTAGCGTTGTAAAAAAAAATATTACAACAATAGCAATAAATTAATTATAAATTGTTGTTTATAATTATATAATACAATTTTTATTTGTTTATCTAATTTGTTTTTTAATACGAAATCTAATTTTAAATATTGAGTAAATATTATTGACAAATAATTTTATTTTTATTGTGAAATAAACAAAATGTTTATAAAATTATGAATAATCTAGAAACAGGCAAAAATGCAATTTAATTATACAATCTTTGTATCTAAAAATAAGCTAGGCCAACGAAAAATTGGCAATAACAATTATATTTAGCATGTCTACTTTGTGTGTTGGCATAACTTCATTGCATAACATGAATAAAAAATAAGAAAAGGATTAAAAACTAAAAATAAAATTAAGATAAATATCTGTAACTATAAAAAAAAAAGTTTTAATGTAATGTTGGCATTAAAAATATATGAAACCCTAAGTATGTTATAACTTATAAGTATTTTATGGTATACACTGTGTCTTATAATAGCCTATCACGCGTTGAAGTTGATATCCCGGCTATTATTTAGTAGTTAAATAACTGAAATATCACGTGAACATCACTCACTGGTTTGTGGTTAAGACGGAAACACCATGTTTGATTTTACTGTATTGCATTCAATTGCAATATAAATATATGTTATGCTGGTTACTATCATGTAATTTTTAGGTGGCGTATTCACCATCATCACCCAAAAAACAATTACACTTTGTATCCTAATAGTACAATGGTACTATTAATATACTACTAATAAATTATCATTGTAAATTTTATTTTGAATGGAAAGTTTTTTTTGGGATAAAATTATTATTTAACTGTATAAGAACTTATTAGAAATATTGCTGTATCTAGATAGTTTTTTTAAAAAGTCTTATTGAGACATAGACTTATTTTTTTATGTCTACGATTGTATTATTTATATTTAAATTTGTTTTTAAAAAAAACTTTCCATCACCAATTAATTTCATTATAATTACAAAATAATTTTTTGCATTCATATAAGTGCAATACATTTTTTTAGGATTACCAAGTAACAACTTTTTAAAAAAATATATAAGACAATAAAAACAACCAAAAAATTAAAATTAATTAAAACTACAATAAAATATAATTAGCATTTAAATAAATAAATCTTAAATAAATCTATTAATTAATTGTTAATAATTTAAAACCGGGTTATGTGTTTAATTGTATTATTAAATAAATATAAATGTTAATGTGGAAAGTTTCCATCCACCCAAAAAAAATTATTGGGAACAGTAGAGATTACCTTGGTACATGTGTGTATGTGTTTACGTGCTATACATACAGATTAGATGGCAAAAAAGATTTACACGTGTAGAAAAATTAGATAGTACAGTTTATGTCCCCCACATACTAAACCAACTTTTATCCCCCTCCCCTCCCCATACGTCTACCAATTTGGTCGACTCCCTCACCATGTTTTGAGAGGGGTATATAAAGAGCAAACTTTTGCCAAACAAGTTATCATTCAAAGTTTTCTCAAAAGCTTACTTATAAAAACTTATAAATATAAAGTTTTAACTTAACTGTTTAAAAAGTTTAACAACTTTTGTAATTTGATTGCAATATATATATTATATTTCAACTAAACTATTAATTGGTAAGCATCTCATATTCAATTTGATAAATAAAACTAAAAAGATTTACATAATTGTAATCTTTATTTAGTTTTTTTTATAACTGATAACTGTTTGACTGATTTATTAATTATATTATATTTTTTGTAACAGAAAATGTGTGAATTAATTGGCGAAAACGAGATCTACAACGGGATGAACAACAAGATGACGGCCGCCGCCGCACAGGCCGTGACCAAAGAGGTCGAGTTTACCCAGACTTACGAGCGCCGTATGGTTGAGTACATGCGATCGGTGCCCCACATCCCGCCCACACAGTTTGAGCTCAAACTCAGACACCAAGACATTAAGGCCGATGTGATGAAGCACTACAAAAATGCGGTCAATACAAACACAAGTGCCAAACAATTGGTGTCCAAATTGGATAATTTGATTGAAAAAGTTTACACCAATTTGTGTAAGAAAAATGCCAAAGAGTACCGGACCTGTCAGGCCGGGTTCATCATCGGCTGGAAATGCAATGTCAATAAACCTCACACTGATATCAAACCGGCCGACGATAGGTTTTAAACCAATCACCCTTGCAATCATCATCAAGATATCATCAATTTATTTTGTAAATAATTTTGTGATAAATAGCTTTCAAATCATTGTATAATAATAATTTTTTTCTCACTTGTAATCATTTGTAATTATATATTGAAGTCTTGTATTTATCTTTACTTTTTTTTGCAATAGTCGTAGAGATAAATAATTTATATATTTACTTAAATATTAAATTTATTTATTATATTTACTTATCAAACAAAAAATAATTTATTTGCAATAAAAAAGACTTATATTGAATTGAATTGAATTATTTGTAAAATTTTATTTAATAATAACCATAACTTAAGTAATAATTATTACTTAATTATACAAAATAATTAAAAACTAATTCATCGCGGGTTTAACTAAATTTGTTTAATGACTACAAAAAATATTGACTACAATAATGTTTAACAAAATATTTAAATATAAAATTGTAAATTATTTGTTTTGGGTTTTAACATTTTTTGGTTTAAAGCCAAAAAAAACTTGGTAAAACTTTATAAAAATAGTACCCAAAAAAATATATAAAACAAACAAAATATAATAGACAACTATTTTCAACAAACTTAACATTGCAAATTTTAAACATAACATTATATTTCATTTAAAAAACATTACAAAACAATTTGCAAAAACAAAAATTCATGTTTGTTGACTATAAAATTAACTAAACTTTTATATAAATTATATTTATAACAAATATTATTTAAATATATTTTTAAAATTGTGTTTTTAATCAAATTGTGTTTAGATGTTTGTTTAGTTATTTTTTTTAAATCATTATAATTTATAAATTATAAATAAAAGTTTACAAAACTTTGGTTTTTATCAAATTTTCATTCAGGAACAGTAGTTATATATTAATAATGTTATAAATATCTGCAAAATTATAAAGTTTTTGAAAGTAGTTTGGATGGGAAGGGCTGAAGATGAGCACAGTTTGGTTGACAAGTAATATCCATCACAATGTCTATTCATAGTGGATATGGCTTCGCCATCGATGGGTAATTTTTCGTAGGCTCGGGCCTCACGTATACCGCACTCGCGTATGGATCGGGCGGCCCGTGAGGCGCACTGTTTGGCCAACAAAACCCCGCAACAAGTGGCCCGTTTGACGGCCGGCGCCGTATCGGTAAAGTTAGACATTTCCATAGCTGTCTGAATGCCATAACGGTATCGATTGGTGCACCGGATTAAGTGTGGTATCATTTGTTGCTCACATTGAGGATTGTCTGATAAATCAACTGTACCAAGGTCTATTTCGGCAAAGTATGAACCACTAACACAACTCAAGCACCCCAAACATACCAGTGATAGTAATCCCAGGTTTTTCATCAAGATTAAATTGTAATTTTTATCAAACACAATACAAATTATTCACAAAATAAAAAACTTTTTTTTACAAACATTTCCGATACAATTGGACTGCAAATGATTTCATAATAATAAAAAGTGGAAAAACTTAAGTATTTATTAAATAATAATAATAATAATTACAAATATCTTATAAAAATTGCGTTTATATTAAAGCCAATATGTTTTTAAACGCATTAAATATAAAAATCATGTTATATTTAATTAATAAATACATAATATGACATGAAAAATGATTCATTAAATGTACATTATCAATATCTGTAACGATGGTGTGCTTTTAATATACATTAAATAACTTGGTAAATGGCAAATTACAAGGACATAATTGTGCACAAAAAATAATATATCTTCAATTTTCTTCTGAATATCATATTTCAATAAAAGATAATATTTTCCACACAATTATCTTATAGGGTCTGTGAAGTATATATATGAAACCATTTAACATCTTGGTATATATACAACAACTATGTAACTAACAAGATGTGATCAATTTATTTATTAGCTTCACTAATAGACTAGCTAATATAATATTATTTAACTAACAGTATAAGTTATATATATGTATACTGAGCTCAGGCTTTTTGATGTTTATTTATTTATTATATATATTCTGTAAATAGATTTTTATTATATATATTTTTTTCTCAAACCCATAGTTAGTTTACTTGACTTCATTGGACTAAAATAGGAAACGACTCATTCATTTACATGCAATCACTTATAACAACAAAAAAAAGTTTTATTTCACTTCCCATTTAGATGTGAAGTCTAGTAAGACTTTTATTTAAATGTTTTGGACAATGAATATAAATTTTATAAAACTTTTTTTTAAAAATATTTATTAATTTTTTTTATAATTCAATTTTTATTGATTATATGGATATTTATTGTAAATTTGTTTTTAATATTTAGTTTAAAAATTTTAACACTTTACTGAAAAAATTTGTCTTAAATAGCTTTAAAATTAAATAATATCTTTCAGACAGTTAAATGAATCACAAAATAAATATTTGTTAAAAACATTTTAATATTTTTGTTTTAAGTGATTTATTAAATGATTTATTATGAAATTAATCATTATTACAATATAAAAACAAAGTTTAATTGAATTCAAAGTTTTGTTAATAAATATAAAGTACATTTGTAAATGGGATTGATATTAAACATATATAAAGGTAATACATTAGTAAATTAATAGCTAAAAATAATTAATAAATAATACACAAAAATTGGCATATTTTGATATGAAATAACAAAAACAAATTAAATACAAACTAATAAAATTTAGGCAAAAAATAATAAGAGATTATAAAAATGAAAAACAAACGGCACTTTGGGTTTTGAATGGACACCACTTAACCACTATTTTTTGTCGGGAAAGTTACGGTCAATAAACTCATTGATTTCCTTCAATTTCCTGTCCATATACT
>JAQIWK010000715.1:0-13900 GCA_034695265.1 Dissorhina ornata | reverse complement strand
TCTTGAATACAATAAAATCTAGTTTCAACCAATTTCAAATCAAGTGATTTATGTTAAATAGAAAATATTTTAAAAGTATTTATAAGTCTCAAATGCAAAGTCTTTATTGTAATATTCTTATATTGGTTTCAAGCAGCTGTTTTCTTTATTCTTATAATAACTAGCTTGGTCAATCAAACTACCAAAATCTATAATTTAAATGTGAACAGTTTATAATAATCATTACATTATATACTCCGTCTAAAGCATACGCATGAGCACTATATATGTTTTTTTAATATTCAGCTGAATTATGATAGTTATTTATAAATGATAACTCATTTTCAGTTTATTTATGCAATATGAAGTCTATATCAAATTCACTAAACTCATGTTTTATCTCTTTACCTACCACATGTATTGCGATATTAGTCTGAACTCTGCTTTAGTTATTGATTGTGCTTTAGTTATTGACATTCGAACATCGCTATTATATTAAAAGCCACATCAACATTACTCAAAATATCTTGCTAACAGCTTCTTTATATAACTTTCAATTAGTAAGCGCCCTCTGTAGCCTGTGCTGTTATGTAGATGCTTCATAACATTAATTAGGTCAAATTATGTGGGTAAAATCAGTGCCGTAACATTAATAGTGCTGGTTGCTTCGTTTAGTTTCACACTATTACTACTTA
Source organism: Dissorhina ornata (assembly GCA_034695265.1). Lineage (NCBI taxonomy): Eukaryota > Metazoa > Arthropoda > Arachnida > Sarcoptiformes > Oppiidae > Dissorhina > Dissorhina ornata. The sequence goes on along the minus strand of JAQIWK010000715.1, from coordinate 13,226 downwards.
CATTCAAAAAGGGAAAAGCATTTGATAATAGATGGCCTTATGGTAATAACTAGACTAAACTGTAGTTTATAGTGATATGTCAAATGACCGCTAAAGTGATGTATTGAGACATTCAAACAATGAACGGTTTTGTAAAAGTGAATACACTTTATAAGTTTGAATGACATATAAAATAACAGATAATTTGTCTTCGCATCCGTCGCTACTGTTTCTCTTAAATGCAATGAAACGAAACAATATTTTTATTTGTTATGAAATATTTGCACAAATTATTTGATATAACAAAACAAATAACGAAAAAAAAACTGAAATAAAATAATGATTTTGTATATAAAAAAATTTAGTATTCAAAATTTATATTATGCGACACATCTTTGCATAAATAAATCATTAAAGAACCAGGATGATTTTTCAAAGAGTTTTTGGCTTTTATTTTGTTTGCTAATAGAAATACTATGATAATAATGTCTGGCTAATGGTTGGTTTCAAAAAATTTGGCAATTGTTGACACATCCATGCATTTATTTGATTGATTTTGTTGACAAAAGTGTTTGCATATCATTGTTGAGCCAATCCTATCGTCTATAATGGTTTTGAAAAGCTATGAATTACTGATAGGATAGCCCATCGGTTCCCTCCAAACATACCATTTCCTCCATTTGATTGTTCCGTTTCTTCTGTCCATAAGAATGTATTTTCCATTATTTTTTCAGATATAATACCATTTTTTATATAATAAAACATTTATGAAAATCGTTTGAACTGATAATCCTTTGAAATATGATTTACTTGTTTATTGAAATCTATAACATATTTAATGAGAACATTATTTTTTACTGATGACGAAAATGTTTGATTTTTAAATTTATTTTTTTGTTGTTGAAAACATTAATAAATTAAATTAATTTTTTGCTCAAATGTCTGGCTGTTTGTTTGGCTTCTGAATAATTGCAATGTTATTAAATGAAAAATTGTGTTTTTCTAGTAATTTATTTTATGCGTCTAATTGTACTGTACATTTTGAGACATCTTCAAAGTGGATCCAAATATACATTATTAACACAAATAGCAATAAATAATAAATATCACAATTTTTAGCACTAATAAGAGTGCAATGAATTTGAAACAAAGAGTGAACCAAAATTAATGATTAAACTTATGATAGCCCTTAGGTTTTCATTGCGATTAATAACTGATAATTTAACAAATGGAAAATATTTTGTTCATTTGTTAACCCAATATACGGTATGTAATTGTAAGGCTTACGAGAGAGAGAGGGAGAGAGAGAGAGAGATTAATGTCTTATTGTATGTGTGTGTATGTAATGGAGTATCTAAAGGGTCGCAACCATTTGTCAGAAACAGAGCCCATGTCTTCTCTGTATTGTCAAACTCAGCACAACTAGTGATCCATTGAACAGTTAAAGACAACTCATTGAGTCATCCTTTTCTAATCTCTCTCTCTCTCTCTCTCTCTCTCTCTCTCTCTCTCTCTCTCTCTCTGGCTCTGACCTCAGATAAGAAAACAATATTTTTATATATAGTAGGTCTGAGTTTGTCTACAATTAAATACATTTTATTTGGATTAAACTGCAAACTCACTAAAACTCTAGTCTTGACATCATTTAAAATATATATGTAGTATAGCGTTGAGTTGTATTGTGAAGGCTGTCCAACACAACAACTGATCGACAAAAGCCTTTTCGTGTCGGTTAAGAGGATTTTCTTTCAAATGATTAAAATGTTATTTAACTTTAAGTCATACAATCCGTATTGATATACATGTATATATAACATTTCTATATATATTTAATACCAAGTTTTTTTTAAATAAATAAAATATTTAAGAAAATATAAATTAAGTTTTTAAAACTATAATTAAAACTAGCAATTTTCAAAACATATATTGTTTATTAAATAAAAATTTTCCAATTAATATTTGATACAATATTTATAGATTTAATATATTATAGTCTAAGACTATTGGAAAATAAAATAATGATAAACATGTTTGCCATAAATTGGTTAACGAGAATAGCTTTAAGGGGAAAGAAAAGTTAGCTATAAGTTTAGTTTATATATAAAATATTTTGTTGGCTAAAAATAAGCTCAAATTTGATGATAAGTTATCTGTTGGGCACGTATTGTCTCAACCAAAACGACGGCACGAAACGCCACATATTTGACGATTCCGTACACTGACTGACCGTCTCTTTACTCTATATATCAATAATTTTGTTGTCTTTTTTCCCCCACTTTTTTGTTCACATTTTTTCTGTGGTCTGACTCTCATGTCTCTCATCTATCACTCTATAACAGCACTAATGGTTTGTTATCTATGTGTTTGCATATGTGTTAGACTTTACGACATATAAAAAATAAAACAATAAAATTTTTCAAATATTTTTGCATCAATATAAATTATTTACAAATGTTTTACTATATTTACATTTATTTTGTTATTAGACAAATTTTTTATCAAGTTAATGCATTTTTAATTACTTTATAAATAATTTATAGTTAAAAGTTTTATTTTTGATCTTTAACAAAATATATTTATAATATATTTTTAATTAAACTATAAAACCAATTCATTGTATAGTTTTGTAATTATTAATTACATATAATATATTAAAGTATTATAAGACTTAAGATAAATAGGTTTACTATGAGCTCTATTTACTAATTAATTAAAGTAAAAGATTTGAGTGAACCGTCACTTTAAGTTCATATCATAATTCCTAAAATGCTGTGAAAGCAGCAACAAAAAAATATGCTTCACTATTTTGATGACATTTAATTAAATAGATTTACAATTAAAGCCTTTTCCTAAGCGATGCTAATATTATATTCAAGAAATATAAATTTAAAAATTTTATTCAATTAAATATATTTTCAAAACTTATTATATATATATATACTATATATAGTATATAAATATATTGCCATTGTTGTTGTTTTGCATTTGTATATAAGCATTATGATAAAAACTCATATAATAAAAGAAAAAAGCTAATTTACTATTATTATTAATATTATAGATTTTTGTATTATTACTATAATATTAATCATTCAATACTAATGATAATTTTGCTATTGTTTTTGTGGACTCATTTATCTACAATTCATTCATAATTTATTGGTTGTGTTTATATGTATTGAATTATTATTTTGAGTCTTATTGTTGTCCGTATTATTATTATTATTATTAGTATTACGATTACTCGACCACTAGATTAGTTAATGGATAAGACATTAGGAGACAATACTATTACAGACATTACATCTCATGTTAAGAGTATTAAATTAAATGACAACAAAGACACTCAAATGTACATCCAATTGCATTAAGCAGTTATCATTGTATATAATTGATTCAATTTTAATTTTTTTCAACTATTTATATAATATATATAATATGATTTTATTAAATCATTTTTATTAAATTTTTGATAATATAATTTACTACAACAATTTACTACAAACAATGAGCATTTACAAATAATTTACTTACATTATATTAGCATCTAGGTTATATTGAAATTAATTTAAATTGAACATGGTTAATATACTAATAACAAAAAAGCTCTAGGTGCTAGATGTAAGATACAGGTGTTGTTTAATACTTATAATTTTAGTGTTAAACAATAATTGTTGATTTAGTTCATACAGTTTTTGCCCCTTTAAAGACACTTTCTTGTAATACAATTAAATATTTGTACCTAAAAAAGCATATAAAAAATTTATTACATATTAAATTATCACTGATAATTTAGCAACATAAAATTTATTACAAACCATAATAATAATAATAGTACATTGCTTATACATTGTATGTATAGTATGCATATATGCAGTGATTTTTTGTGTATTTAATTAATTTAAACATTAATGGTTTTTATGGTTTACGTTGAACTTAATTGAATTTATTTCAATGATAACATTTGAAAAAATATTTTAATGTTAACCACCAAAAAATAAGAGTATATATAATATATATATATATTATTATTTGATATACAAAATGGCATGCATTTTTGTGGCCTGGTTTTTTTTTTTGTCTGTGTATGTATTTAAACATTGTATGTGTTGTTACCGTCACACCGGTAATGATGCGTAAACCACACATAAAATAATTGTACAAAAATATTATTTTTTTGTTAAAGTAAAAAGTCATTTGAGTGTAAGAATGCTTATGTCATTCAAAAAATGTGTGTAATTTTCCATCTATTTTAGGATAACCGAGAAAAATAAGCTTCAAAACGATTGAAATTTGCGACTATTTATCGTTATTTTATTTTTTATATACATTTCTTTGAATGTGATATATTCAGTCCCAATATGTTTACGCAAACTATTTCTACTTTGTTTTTATCACTATAAAAAAATTATATGGTAAACCATTATATACATCATACAAAATAGTATGGTATGCGAAAAGGCCTGGTGTGCTTTGTTATGCAATGTATGTAATGATAATATATACAGTAGTTTTGTGTTAGTATTGATAATATAGTTAGTATTCAAATACTGTTGTAAATCGTTTAATAATTATTGATTTATATACATGAAAATGTCTCTGAGCTATTTTAAACATTATTACATAATAAAAATTATATATACATTGAAAGGATTTTGTTCATTAAAAATGAAATTATTATTATTATTTAAAATGTAAAACAAAACAAAAAATTTAGACTTAAAATAGTCATTCATTATGAGTTGTAATTCTATAATAAAAAGTTATCAGTAATTAGAGTCAAATGTCATTAAAATATCATTAATAATAGAGATATACTGCCAGTGCTTATTGTATAAGAGAAATTGTTTTTATAAACTAAACATATTATCATCTGAATATATCTGGTGGTAGTAGTAGTAGTATTGGTGGTATATAACAGAAAATGTGTTTAACAGTGACGTGAATAACAAATTATGTAATAAACTAAACGAAGAAATAGTAAAACAAATGATTTACTAAAGAATATGAATCGAAAAGATAATGTAGTGATAGCTCTGAAACAGTTAGAGTAAGAGAAATAGCGATTCAATCGCCAAAACACAGCTGTAATTCCTCTCAACTTAATGGTCCAAACACTACACTGTAGTGCCAAACACTAGCAAATTCTATGTGAAAGTGTATGGTATAATATGGTATGGTATGTGCAATATTATTGTGCATATGCCTCACTATATACATCTGTATATACCAAGTGCAGTGGTCTATTGCCAGTGTTTATACCGTTATATGTAATGTGTATGAGTGCGATGCACTCTAAATTATTGAATATTTCATGAACTTATATTGTATATATACTATATCTATATAAGGACTAATAAAATATAAAAATATATATATCTCTTACTCTCTTCCCTCTTTCCATCTCTCCCTTGCTCTCTATATATCTATAAAACTAGTGATAGAAAGAAAGAAAAAGCTAATGATTTCTCTATTAAATTGAGAGAACATTTAGTCTCTCTCTCTCTCTCTCTCTCTCTCTCTCTCTCATAAACAGAAGCTTTTAGTGATTTTCTAACACAAAAACATGTCTTTTTTGTGAGTCAAAGAGAATAACAATCAAACAATTGAGTGAAAGTTTATTATATTTACTTTGATTACAAATAATACTACTATTATTTTTTGTTTCGTTACGTCAAAGCTCTTTGAGATGTATTTTTTCATTTTTAATACATTAGACTCAAGAATAATGGTATTGGGAAGAGAGCCTACAGAGTGCTGGTGCTGTCAAACATAACACATATTCAATAGTATTGATTAGCAAAAGAATAGCACAGAATAGTAGTGTTAAATGGTATTAATCAGCGCTAAAAGTAGTAGTCAGTCGGTTGTCATTTCAGTTGTTTGTCATTCTTTTCCCATTTAATAAATTTTCTGCTTTTTTCTCTACATATTGTGTTCACAAATATATTTCACACAAGTATTTAACGACACAAACAAAACTTAACGATTTATACATTATTACTATTATTTTATTTGAATACAATACTATAGGTGATTGTAATAACAATTGGCTCAATTTAAAGTTATAAATTTGTCACAATTATGCAGAATTAAGCCATGATTATCTAAAAATACTATAAATAGAGTTTGATATTAAATAAACTTGATGTATTTAGTGCATTAAACTTTGTATGATATTATGATTATATTGAAACTAATTTAGTGTAAACGTTGTCTTTAAAGTGCAGACCAATGCAGTAGCGAAGCAATAGTGTAGTGGTTGCCAGAGTTGAGTCATTAAACAAAACTCAAAATCATTAAATTCTGTTTGAAAGAACACGAGTTTTACACATCTTTCTAATGGTGAGAGAGAGAGAGAGAGAGAGAGAGAGAGAGAGAGAGAGAGAGAGACTTTTCTCTTTGCAAATATTGTAACTCATGAGTGAGTATTGTATGCATAAAGAAGTAAGAGAGAGAGAGAGAGAGAGAGAGAGAGAGAGAGAGTCCATGAGAAGTGACACGTAATTATATATTCAATGAAAGAAAAATGTCATTAAATTAGTAGCAAATGTCGATTCCTTCCTAATGAACATCCAGTGGTAGAGTGAAGTATATTTAATGTCATATCCGATAATCCCTGGCACTTCATATAAGAGAGCACTTTTCTTTGATAAGAAAAACTTTCAGTAATTAGGAATGTATATAGCGTTTCATGGCTTGTCTATCATCAACAACAACACAACTCGTGTGCGCTTCAAACGCATCCCCTTTTTTTAATCTTACTATCGATGTATCTCTTTGTGAAATACTTTTTTTGTAGTAATTTTCTATGCGTTCACATCATTAATATATTTTGTGCTTAAGTATGGTTTTGCGTTTTTTTCGGTACTACATTTTACATAACTGGCCGATACTACTGTGTACACACATTCATTCACTAACTCACTCATATTTAGCCCTCATATGTAATTTTCATGTAAACACATTCAGTACACTATTGTTTGTTATATGTATTTTTTTTACTCACAAGTACCCAATTTATTTTTACATTAAAAATAATAATAATAATAATTTGCGTTCAATACAATAATCAGTAATCTATTTAAAGAATTAAAAAATATTTAAATATTAAATAAGTTTAAAATATAATAGATTTAAATTTATTGTAATAGTAGACAAAAATTTGACAATAAAATGGTTAGGAATAGATATAAATATAAAAGTGAATGATTTTTATTATAGCAGTTATTTGATTACGCGAAGTTGTAAGCGCTAAGAGTCGACAAAAACATATAACTATTTGTAACTTAACAACAACCGAGAGATTGAAATTTGGCAAAAATGCTTTCCCCCTATCGTTATACTACAAAGACTTTATTATAACTTATGTGCAGCTTCTATGAGATCTCTCTCATTAAAAATAGATATCATTTACTGTTTGATTTTTATCCATTTGTCTAATATATCTTTTTTCTCTCGTCATTGTATTTATACTCATATTTTATTTATCTGATGGCTTATGGCTCTTCAGTGTTCATTCAGATATTTGAGTCATTTTTATGTTATTATTGTCAGTAATTCTAATCAAAATCTTATAAATCCTTATATAAGGCAAACAGAATATCATTGTTGATGTCATCAATAGTTTGTTTTAAATATTTATCTATTGATTGACAGTTGTTGGGTATTCGATAGGCAACAGGTCATCAAATAGATGCGGGCATTGACGGGCACAGGAGATATGTGACAATAGGGATCAATAAGTGAACACTATTTTTGGGAAATGACGACAAAAGCGAATGATGTATAATACATGTTAGCCATTGATGGCAATTGCACTGTAAGGCAAACTGTATAGCTATGGGATAGGGATATGGGGATACGATTATCATTTTATATTTGACATCTAAATGGTTCAAATGTATAGAAAGTATATTATATTTTTTATATATTTTGTATATAATGGTGTATTATATAATATGATATATACTGTGCAACGCGTTTGCAATCAATGGATATAATAGCGGTGGCGGAGAAGAGCGGCGGCGAGAATATATATATGTATGGCATACAGAATACAAGACTAAGACCTGGCATTCATTATCGCACAGTGCGATCATAGATGCGATTCCACTCTCTTTTGCTAGTTTTTCATATATTTCTCATACATTGCAAAGCATTTTCATTTTGAAGTCCTTTTTGGCGATCAATACTTTGCGTTATAACCGTACGCGACGACGTACTACTCATACTGAATATTAGAGACCCAAAGCTCAACAGCACATACTGTAAGACTCGGCACACAATACCAGCCAAACACTCGCAGAATGTGAGCCGAGTTTTTGGTCCAAAAACTCATTTCGATAAAGCAATGAGTGACTCAAATCATATTTACTTCAATACTCATATAAAAGTTATTTAATATAACACCAAAAAAATGCAATATATTTGCAACCATTTATTTAAATGTTGCAATTTTCTTATAATACAAACTTTTATTACCGGTTAAACACCTATCGCTTAGTAGTTATAATTTATTTTGTGAATGAAATGTATTTGGCCAATTGCTCTATCATTGTATCATAAGTTTTATTTCATCTCTTTATCCATTATACTAATGTATTATTTTTATTTTGTTTACTCTTAATGTGTATTAACTTTTTGGTGAATACAACACAACAATAGTTAGTGTTTTTTAATCATAAAAATTTTGACTTTAGTTTCAGCTGAGAGAATAAAATGTGAAATTAATTATTTAAACGTTTTCTCTCTATTCTCTCCACAACTACTGTATTATTACCTCAAATACAATACATCGCTATATCAATACAAGTGTACAATATATACAAAATATATATTATTTGTGGTTTTTTTCACTTGTAATTTAGTTCACTTCAAACTAATCGACTGCCTATTGTATGAAAGCTTTGTTTGAAAAAAACAGTACAAATAGTGAGACCAAAGCCTAAGAACATCGCCTTTTTGTGTTGTCTCCCAGTGTTTCCACTGAAAGGTATGATAAGCTCTTTGACTTCCGCTAACATTTGTTGATAAACTTAGTATTTCTGTTCTCTCTATTTCTCTCTCTCTCTCATACTATGATATAATCCTTTACTCTACTGTCCGTTCAATCGTTTTTGTATTTCATTGTAAACCATTATATGACCTCTAATGTTGACTATGTTTATAAAATCAACGTTTTTATGATTGCGATTAACAAAAGTTTAGCCACTCTTACGGTCCAAATGAACATCATTGGCAACAAAACAGAGCAATAAAGTAAATATACCAAAAAAAACTGTTAGCTAACAGTATTATAAAAGATAGTGAATGAGAGAGAGAGAGGATTGGTTTTCTCAAATTTCATGTCATAATTCATTAAAGGATTACTTGGAAAAGAGGATTAAGTTTTTACGAGAATGTGAAATAACCATTCATTCACATTATATACTTTACACAATTTTGTTTGAACATGCTAGTTTTTAGAAGATTATAAATATATATATTTATTTACATAACAAAAATTATTTGAACGCGAATTTTGTTTTTCCTTCTTCTTTACGATATAAATATATTCAATTTTTTTGTTCATATGATTTATAAAAGACATTTCAAATTGAATTTACATTTAGTTATATAAGTAAATAAGAAGTATGAAGAAAAAGAAAAAATTTCTTGACGTCTCATGTAATTTGTGTCAACAAAACAATTGAAACAATGATAGAAAAAATTTCATGACTCGAGTATTACTATAGTACTTAAGCAAATATAATATACACAATAAACTTAAATCTTATTTTCTTATCTATTTTGTTTTGTTTGTTATGAAACTATTTTTGAATTAAAAAAATATAAAATATTAAGTATTAAGAAGTGAAATATGAAAAGAGCAACAAAAGTATTATATAAATAATATCTTTTTCGTTAATTTTAGCGGAAATTTTTTTTCATATACATTGTACTGAATTATAATAAGTAGAGTGAAAGTAATGAAAGTATAAAAAATACTCTTAAATAAATGTATAGTTTTTGTTGGGGTTTAACTAAATCAATATAAATGAGATAATATAACTAATTGTCAACATTTAAGTTTGTATGCCTTTCTCTGTCTCTCTCGGTGTCTGTTAAGTCTCTGAATTAATTGTACTGACATTGAGAGTAGGTTTACATTACATATCCATCAATACATTATGATTTGAAAGCCAGTATCTGGTGTACATCGGATCGCTTCTTCTTTTTCTCCTTCTGCTTGTTTTGCTTTTTTGAAGTCTTTTTTGACTTTATTTTCAGAAATAGATTGAGAGCTGAGAGAGAGAGAGAGAGACAAATATGTGACTCTTCTTAACGATTCACTGGTTTTATTGACTCTAATATACAGAAGCCATTGCTGTCTATTGTATTGCTATTCAATTTGACATAATATTGTATATAATTTTTGAGACTTAAAATGTAAGACATATGAAAGGTTTGTGTGTCGTCTCGTGTAATATTAAGAGCAGAGTCATTGGTATTGCAAGAAATACATATAGAAATTGAGAGAAAGACATGAAATACAAGGACTAATGTTTTGGTTGATGCTCTGAGATGACGATCGAGACTTGTAGTGAGTATTAGAAAGAGATATGAGTAGACATACAATGAATGAATGATTTGTTATTCTTGTGTCAACGGCTCGTTTCAAATTGATTAGAGACGGTCTGTGCTTATATGTGTTGGTATGTGTGTTAGCTCTGTATTAACTCTCTGGTCGTGAATAAAGCAAATGATAAAAATATGAGACAATGGATGTGATAGCTGTAGTCATAAGGCGTTGCGATATTCAAATGATATTCTTTTCATATTCTTTATTTGTCTCTTCAGTTGATGCCATCAATTGATGCATTCATTGAGTTCTTCTGCCAAATCTAAACCAATAAAGAGAATAAAGTTGAGACACAAACGAGTTTCAAGAATTCAATACACAATATAAGAGAGAGAGAGAAAGAAAGAAAGAAAGAAAGAAAGAAAGAGAGAGAGAGAGAGAGAGAGAGAGACTAACATATGAGGAGAAACGAAAAGATCAAAACCAATACATTGACAAAAGTAGACAATACTTTAAGAAAGTAATAGAGAGTTGGAGTGAAAATGAGTTGAAAATAACAAAAAGAAATAACAAATGGAAAATAGATGAGAGAATGTACTCTCAATAATATCTATCCGTTTGCCTTCAGATCTTTGCCTTAAATATACTTTACATTTAAGCAAAACATTTGGATTATTAGTGTTTCAAGTGATTTATATTTTGACTCTTAAAATGGACTTTAAAATAGTTTGCTCTCATTTAGACGCTCGTGAACCGTATTATACATATGTTTTGTGACTTTTAATAATGAAGACAAATGATGCATAAAATAGTTTACAACTGAAATTTGTTTACATAAGCATAAAATGGGATTTAAATTAATTAAAAACAGCATAATTACGAAAACTACACATAATATTATTTAACCATTGGAGTCGAGTATAAGTTAGAAAATTTATTATGTTTTTTTTTCATTACAAAAATATTATACACACGTCTGGTGTATGTATATGTGTGTACACGAGTGCGGGGTTGAGTTGACACAAACCATATCAATATATACAGTGTTGGTCTCGTCTAATATGATTAATGTTATCTAACGCTCAAAAGTAATAAACTTAGCCCTTGGCTTCAAATTTATTTTTCTAGAAATTAATATAACCTTAACTTACAGTGCTATACATTATACACTGCACTACAGTTGACTACAATATCTGTATATACAGTGCAAACACTGTTGAGATTCTCCACATTTTTGCTTATTATTATACCAAACGCACAAAATTAATATTATTTCAATCTCTCTCTCTCTCTCTCTCTCTCTCTCTCTCTCTTTCTTTCTTTCTCTCTCTCTCTCTCTCTCTCTCTCTCTCTCTCTCTTATGATAAGACTATTATTTTTATAATAAAATGTGTCTATAGATTGTCTTAATTACTTGTATCAAATGCATTATTTTATTTTAAGCATAGTTAATAGCAAAAATAAATTAAGAATAATAAGATAATATACATATATTATTTTTATTATACATTTACAATTAAATTTTATATACAAATAAAAATATTAAGTTTTATATTTATATATTTTTATTTACTCGAAATAATATAAATTTAATAGTTAAGAAATTTAAAACACACTTTAAAATAAATTGACAAATTTTAAAATTGAGATTTAAATTAGATTTGGTTACAAATTTAATTTTATAACACTTTTGTAATACCATTTTGTTTATTATAATAGAGTTAGGGTTTACTTTTAGGTTAAATAGATATACGATTTTTAACGAGAAATAAAAGTATAGGAATTGTAGTATAAGATAAGGATAAGGCTGTCGTTTGTGTTTGGTTTGCTTAGGGGTCATAAAATATTGATCAAACTTCTGCTCTCTCTCTCTCTCTCTCTCTCTCTCTCTTTCTTCAACATCTTCTCCCTTCATCTCAACTGATCTCACATTTCTTTCTCATTTTGATTACACTATATCTCACTAATGGATGACTTCAATGCCTCACATATTATTGAAGCCATTTATTTCTGTAAAGAGTTTATTGGATTTTAGATTATATTAAATTTGATAATCATTTTTGACTAATACTAATCAAATCTGCACAATCATATATTTTTATTATCAGTTTGTTATTTTTCTAAATCAATTGTTTTTTAAAATTTGCTTACAAACTAATTGCTAATTTCGTGACCAGTTTTGTATTTTATTATTTTTTTGTTATTAAAAAATACAAATGCAAAGTGGCTTTGCAATCTAATTAATTAGCTAATTAATGGGCGCTTTATTTAATTATTTAATGTTAAAAAACAAAATAATTGTTTTTTATTGTCTAATATGCTAACATTAAATAATAGAATATGTTGTCAAAATTTTAATTTAAAAATATATTTTCAATATAATTGAATGATTTGATATGCATTTCAAATAATATTTATGCACTTCCAGTGAAACATAGACTCATTTACTATATTTATATACAGAGCTATCAGTTGTTAGGATTCTTTACTAATGAAGTCTAAGTTATCTTTAAATATATGACAACACATTGAGTTGACATCGCATGTGGTGTCTGTGAAGTGACAAAAATGAGACAATTGATGTGAAAAGACGTTTTCAAGATTTGTTACGACAAATGCTGTTCATATAGGAAGAGAGAGAGAGAGAGAGAGAGAGAGGGAGAGAGAGAGAGAGAGAGGAGGG
>JAQIWK010000714.1:0-13905 GCA_034695265.1 Dissorhina ornata | reverse complement strand
AATGAAATAGACTTTTACTCAAAGGCGGGTGAGTTGACTGGTTTGCATTCATGGGAAGATGCAAAACAAAGTCTGTTTGGTATTGATATCCTAACCATACTTAAGACTAAACGCAAGTACAGTATGGCTATTGAATGGTTTAAGATCCAGGGCTGGGAACCGGTCACTTGTGATCTACAGTTTGAGCTCTTAATTCTGGCCTTTTGTGAACAAAAAGACTTGATTTCATTGACTAATCTGTTGCTAAACACCGAACAGATTGAAGTGAATGTACTGTCAATAGTGGAGAAAGTGTTGAACAATGTCTCGGACTTTGATTACAGAGTTTTCTTAATTGAGTTTATTTTCAAACATTTTTCAAATCGTTTGACTGAAGAGACGACAGAGTATTACAACAATTATATGATTGGCATTCAATTAATCAAAGGATTGGACACTAAAATACAAGACAATTACCTGAATATCATAACTAAACCAATGATTATTTGCGAGCAAATGATTATGAATTTAGAGTATTTAGAGTACGAGGTGTTAGAAGTGGCCGCAAAAGTCTTAAACTTTGATTGTCTTCTGGAAACGTATGCACAAAAGGCAGTGGATATACAAATCTATGACATACCATCAGCCGGTTCTGGTTTGTTTCAAACTAAATCAGTTTATAGTTTTAGTATTTTTTAATTAATTAATTTTTGTTTATTTGAATTACAGTCGTATCCGATGCCACACTGATATCATCGACATTTTTGGACATTAAGAGTACTCCGAAAACATTTCTAATGCCCGAATCGGTTCCAACCAAAGAAGAATGGATTCCCGATTCAAATGTCTCCAATTGTATGCTTTGTAAATATGAAAAGTTTTCAATGGTATGTCGTTTTCTTGAAAAACTTTTCATTGATTTCATTGTTTTAATTTAATTTCTGTGTTTACTATCAGTTAAATCGTAAACATCACTGTCGACGCTGTGGACGAGTTATTTGCGCCAATTGTTCCCAAAATAGTTTAGTTATTCGCGAAATCAAAAGCAATTCATTGGTGAGAGTATGCGATGAATGTTATATTCAAACGCAAAAAATTAACCGAAAAGAGAGCTTAAGTAGTGAGTCGTCGTCGGGTATTAACCGACAAATAGTTTGGGTCTTAACACCCGATGAGTTGCACAACGACTCGATTCGTATGGAGTTTTATTATGACTCGTCTCCGAGTGTTACCATGTGTTTGGCTCTTCTTAAACTACATTCAGACAAAGTTATTATTGTTATTAGTGTTGATTTGATGGCTAACTAATCACATCACTAAATGTTTTTTGTTGTCTATACAGAGTCGGTGCTGTAAAGTAATCGTTGACTTAATATGCAAATCATTGTTGGAAACGGTTGTTTCGAGTCAAGTGGACAACGGTTTAGTGATTGGAATGATTCGTTCACTTCTGGTCTCAACTCGTATATCAATTGAAGAGCAAAATCCCGAACTGAAAGAGAGACTCAACTTTACATTGGATCGATTGGATGTGATCCGGATGTTAATCAACTCTAATTGTATTACCAAAGAGATGATATCATACGCTCTGTCCACCAATGATAACGCTATTCGCAAACTACAGGAGAGACTTATAGAGATGGAGAGGTTTGAATTGGCCCGCGATTTGGCCACAAAATTAGGACTCGAATCCAAGTCTATATTCAAGACGTGGGCCTTTCAGTGCCTCAAACACTCACAGTTTTCCGAAGCGAGAGATAAGTTTAAACACGTTTTTGACAAAAAGACTACTGAAGTGAATAGAGATCTCGAAAATATTGTGAATGTATTGTCAAAACGCAAGTATTGGTCCAATTCTTCGGTTCGTGAAAAGTGTTTGCAAATATCAAAAGGAAAGTTCAATTCAAGTGATTCTGACTCTTCTATATTCTTTACGGATAGCAATGATTTGCAGACAACAAATCTAAAGGCATTTTCAGAGATTATGTATTATTTGAGAGAATACGGATCCAACGACGATATAATCAAATTTTATATCAAACAGTCAATGTTTAGACAAGCTATTCAATTGTTTCTTAATTATCTGAATTCGTATTCAAATAATTTCTTTATGAAAGAGTTGTTTATGCCGTCTGTCCGGAAGGGCTTTCTATCCATATTTCTACGGGAATTAAGGTCTTGTGATCCCGGATTGAGTCGCGTCTGGAGATATCTGTTGGCCGCCTGTAAATACCTGAGCTCTAACGACATGTTTAATGTGTTACATGTGCTGCAAGTGTTTATGGGCGACCACTTGCGCGCAGCTATTACTCAAATCAATTGCTTCTTGAGTCCATCGGCAGTAGATTACATGCAACTCAACTCACGTATAGAGAGTTTGCAAACCGCTAAACAACACTGCAGTGACTTCTTGAGCTTAAATTCTAGTGATTACCGAACGGGTTGTCTCATAATGGATAGGGAAGATGTCATGAAACAGATCCGCGCGCTTAACATACAAATTGATATAACTATACGATTCAATGAGAAGAAAATTAAAGGCTTTTTGCCAAATGATGTTATATCGTCGGCCAGTGATAACGGAACAGCTTATAACAGTCCGCCCACTATTCTCGACCATAACAGAGCCCGCAAAACAGAGTTAACCGCTTTGACGGCCATTGCCTATGGATCACAAATAGCCGATGGATTCAGTATTTCTCAAATGATTATTAAAGTGAGAAATGATTTGATTTTATATATTTATGTTATAAGTTTGTTATGTCTGGCCATAGGACCACAATCTGGATTCAGCTCAAGTGTATCGATTGGCGGCTCGAGCTTTGGTTCGGACCCCGACTATCAATGTTATTGAATCGGTGTCCCAACTATTAGGGTGTATTCGGGCGTCCAATACGGGCGACACAACTCTTTGCGATGATGTGATCGGCGCCTGTATTCGCAGTTCTAATGATCCGGTCTTAAGCGAGAATCTAATTAAGCTGTTGTCCAATGATATCAATAAGATTGACGCTTATATTCGTAACGATAAGTTGAGAAGTGCTTACATGTTGGCTCTTAAACACAATCGGGTAATTGGTTTAGTTATAGTTATATGTGTTTACATCACATCTAATGGTTTTTATTGAATGAAAGGCAACTGATGTGACCCGTGTTTTGGAGGCCGCCAAACGGCTAAACGACACCCAAATGATGAAAGTGTGTGATATGTGGCTCAAGAAAAGGACCAAACATTTGCCAAATGATGACTAAAATTTAGTGTTTATTTTGTTTACTTTGAATTTAAAACATTTTATTTTATTTTTTGGTACAATAGTTTAGAAATTTTATATACATTTAAATATATTAATAATAATTATGTTAAATTGAATTACTAAAATTGAATTAAGTTTATAAATAAAATGTATTGATTTATTTTTAAAAATTATATATTAAATTTGTTTAAAATATATTAACTATATGGCATATATATTAGTACTTAAATTATCAGATAAGAGCCTTTAAAAAACTAACAAGTTTATAAAATAAATTATTATTGTGTTTTAACATCAGTTAAAGATTTAATAGTTATTTGAGACTTTATTTTATCCACTTTGACGGGTGATGTGCAGTAAAATTGTAAATGTTTTTCATTTGTAAACATATTGAACCCATTATCGGAAAACTCTCCCATTATATCAGATCCCAATTGAAAGTCTAACCAAACAAATAGAGCGATTCCATCCGTTTCTAAGACAATATCGTAGACATATTGTGGCAGATAATTGTGCGGACCTATAATGCTAATAACGGACACTTTTGGACCACTACTTGGTTTAAGCATATATGAAGAGTCGCTTAATTTACTTAAAAATAAGAAATTGTTTGCCCAAAGATTGTGGACTTGATTTTCGACACTCACTTCAATCACACACTCTCTCCGATCAAAACAGTGGCCAAAAGACATAATATTAGATGTCAAATATGAATAAACTATTTGCGACGAAAAACCCTTCGTAGAGATAGTAGTATTGAAATCAAATGTTGGCTTAAGTGACGACCACTTAAACACTTTGATGGATAGATTCATTGACAAACTTCCCGAGTAATCGTCGCGAATGACCGCAACATTCAATATATTATTGTCTTCAAAGGGAACGACTAATAAATTATTGAAAAAGTTTTTAACGAAATAGTGAGACATTTTCCATTTGCCGCCGAACTCGATGGACGACCAGGTGGGCGCTGGCCATATGTCATTCAATTGCCAATACAGGGCACCCATTGTAAAGCCTTCACCGGTCTCGGCATGAATGTCACGATTTCGCCGATAAAACTCTGTTTCAGTCTTTAAAGCCATGGCTTGAGATATTTGTGACAAATATATGAAATCATTGAGTCTATCCATTCCGCCGCTGACCGGAAGTTTCATATTTTTTTCAATTAAAGCCGTAATTTCGTAGTTTCCGTTTGTATGGTGTTGTCGTTGTCTTAGAGATTCGCTCAATGGATAAGTCAAGTCTGAAGTGTTGACAACTTTTGATAAGATTTTCAATGAAGGAAATGATTGAAAGCCATATTCAGATGAAAACTTAGTGCTTGGGTATGTTTGCCAGTCCCAGGCGTTTGTCCCGTAGTAATAGAAGTGAGTGTCGCCGTAGAGATTACTTTGCGGATCGTTTGACAGCCAATTGCTTTTGATTGTCTCCAAACCATTTGATGGACTGGACGTTAAGTACGGTCGAGATGTGTCTTCATTGGCCACAATTTTACTAATGATATCGACGTATAGTGTAATGTAATCACTTTTGAATGTATCCTTTTGTAATGAAATAAATTTAATTATTAATTAAGTTTTAAATAAAATATTAATATAATTTAATATAATATAATACTGAATGCATGAATATCTCAGGCCACCAATACTGAGCCAAAGCGGCTTCATTTTCATTGTTTCCTAAATATTTAATTAATTAAAAATTATAATATAATGATAAATAAGTAGTTTGTTAGTGACATTACCGGCCCATAAAGCTATGGACGGGTGGTGTTGGAGACGGCGAACTTGTTGTGTGACTTCTGTGCGCACAGAATCCAAAAAGTTAATAGTGGTCGGGTAGAGGGCACAGGCAAACATAAAGTCGTGCCAAATAAGTATTCCCATCTCATCGGCCATCTGATAAAACTCGTCCGACTCGTACACACCTCCGCCCCACACCCGCAACATATTCATGTTGGCCTCGCGGGTCGATTGCAACAAATGTCTCAAGTATTCAGTGGTTAACGACTCGTGAAAGACGTGGGCAGGTATCCAATTGGATCCCTTGGCATACAGTGGCAGTCCATTGATTTTGAAATAAAATGTTAATCCTTTAGGTTTAATTGGCTCCTGAATCAACTCAACAGTTCTGAAACCTATTTTGACACTCTTTTCAACTGTTTCTTCGGTTGACGTAAAAATAACTTTCAAGTCATATAGCATTTGAGAGCCCATTCCGTTTGGATACCACTTGTGTATAACTAACGACTCATTTACAGGTATTTCCAGATCAAGTATTGCATTACCAATGAATGATGGGATCAATTGAACTCTACTTCTGTATAGAACTGTATTATAAATGGATATCTGAAGTAAACCCTCAAATTGTGAGCTATAAATGGACTCAAAGTGAAGAGTGGTGTTAAGAATCCATTTGTCATTACTTTGAGGCAAAGTATTGACCGAAATATCGCGAATAATCGCCGAATCGATGGCTTGAATCTCAATATTTTTCCAAATACCTTGCGTTGGGAAAGAGGGTCCCTATTGTCATACAATAGTTATATTGGCATTAATATCATCAATCATTTAAATATGATTACAAACCCAATCCCAACTGAATGAAGACTGCATTTTACGGATATAATTGGCGTGAAGTTCACCTCTTTGTGCAAACGGTGATGACTCTAACAAATAACTTGTTTAATAAAACTTAATATTCATACAAATATAAATTTGTAAAAATAGTAACCTGGTGGTATTATATACCGATCGCGTATGTGCTGGTCGTGTACTTTCTTGGCATAAGTGACGGCCGATTCAAATGATATTTGAATTAAGTTTTGTCCTAATCTTAAGTGTGGTTTTATATCAAACTTATAGCGTATAAACATATTATCTGTGCCACCAATCAACTCATTGTTTAACCATATTTTACTAATTGTATCCAAACCATGACATATAAGATAAATGCCTCTATTGTCCATAACAGTTTCGTCCACTAATTATTTTAAAAACAATTTAAATAAATATTAATTAAAATATAAAATTAAAAAATAATTCTTAAAATTGTATTTAATTTTAAAAACTTTTTTCAAACCATTAAATAACTTTTGAAAAGTCCAGTTATCATAAGAAACCCATTTGTAATTGAAATCATTGCTACCATAATAGGGATCTTGAGTTAGAATATTATTTCTAATTAGATCAGTGTATATTGATCCAGGTACTCTTGCAGACACTTGCAATGCTAAATATTGAATAATAAAAATATAATTTTAATATTTAAAAAAATTATATTAAAACTTAAATTACATTTATTTTGATTGGTAGCGAACCAATCGTTTCCGTTAAGCGTTTGAGTTAACGATAAAATAGTTTGAAATGAAATACAAAACACAATAATAGTTACCAAACCCTTCATCGCTTATATAAAAAGATCCGGACGTTTAATGTCATCAAAAATAAATAAATAAATAAAAAGTTGACACAAATTATATTGTTAACAAAATATAGTTGAATTGTATATAAAAATTAAGTTTTGAGGTTAATTAAACACTTAAACTCAATATATAACAATTTATATTAAAAATAAATAAATAAATAAGTTGACTTCAATATACAATGGGAAACACTTTTGTTTTAAAAAATTTAATAATTTTTAGTCTATTTTTAAAAAATAAAAGTTTATTTCATTCATTAAACTGCAGCTGAGAATTAAGTTTTAAATTTATTTATCATATGTTTATAAGTTTAGCACAAAAAATATATAATTTTGTTTTAAAAATATATATATAATAATTAGTTTATAAGTTGAAAATCAAGTTTGGTTATTTACCAAATTAAATATAATTATATCTTTATTTTTGTTAATTATTTTTCACTTTTCAATAGACATAAGTAGTGAATAATTATAATTTTGTTTGTAATTTATTTATATTCACTTGATTTTGACATTAAATTACAAGATATGTCATCAAATCATAGGAAGATATGATAAACTCTTGTTATAAAATATTAAATGTTTATTAACCTTGTCAATTTATTCACACAAGTGTTTAATTACATGCATTTAATTACATTATTTAAAAATTATCTGTTAATTATATAATATATTATTAAAATATTATTTATTTATTTATGCAAAAAGTATCCATTAACTTTTGAATATTTATAAGCTATTAATACTGTATTAAATTAATATAATTAATAAAAATTAAATATTTAAATAATTTTTTATACTTTTAAATGTTAAATAATTTTTTGTGAATGATATGTATCAAGTATAGGAAACTTTTAATTAAATGTAATTTAATTCAATTATAAAGTTATTTAATCTTTAAAATTTATATTTAAAACCATTTATCGGTTTAATATCAATAAAATATTAAACATAATTAAGTTAAATAATATAATATAACAATAAATATAATTAATTTAACAAATTATTGTCAAAAAAAGTCAACGAAATTAAATGCTTTACTAATTCAATACAAACTTTTTTGCACACAAGAGATGTCATAACAAACACATCAGTCAAACAACTCTCACATGTTTTGCTTGTTTTGTAAACAAAACTTTAAATTATTTTTTTTACTTCAAATTTATTTAATTTATTTATTTAATTAAAATCAAAGTTTAATTTAATTATTTAATTCAATAATAAAGTATTTCATTTATTTTGTTTGTTTGTAACTAATAATTATCACTTAATTAAAGTGCTTAAGACATGGATCTAATTGAATGTCAAAACAAATTTGAAGAGTTAGTGTCTAACATATCTGCCGATCATTTGTCACCCTTTTTACGATGGATTCAAACTAATTATTTGACATCAGGTTTGACTAACTCTTCATATGATTATCATTGTTGTTGTCATACATAATGAGTGCAATGAATGCATATATAAAACTGTTTGTCTGTCTGTGTGTCCAACAGATTGTTTGGGTGATAAGCCGGCCATCGCTTACCAGACACTTAACCGTATCGGCAATGATCTGAAACTGATGGTCAGTCCCAATGAGTTGGGAGTGGTATCATCTGAAGTGATACACTACCCTCACAATGGACAGGTATATTGTCTTGTCATGTCTTCACACTTATTCAATACTATATTTGACTCAAACTTATGATTAAATTATTTTACAAATGAATTATATATTTATTTTATTAAAAATAAGTTACTATTTAAATAATATTTAATTAATTAATTACAAACTCTTTGTTTAATTGATTTAAAAAATTGTCATTAAATTTCATAACTATTTTATATCAACTAAACTTTTTTGTTTGTTAAAAGTTATAAAATTGCTTGATTAAAGTGCCAAGTTAACATTTTAGATAAAATTTTATTACCTGACAATTCAAGTTAAGTGCTACATAAAACTTAAATAAACTTTTAAAAATAAAACTATAAATAATTTTATATATTAAAAATTTAAATTAAATTTTGTTTCATTTTATTTTCTTTGAAATGAAAATCTTAATTAATAATATATTTTAAATTTTTTTGATTTAATGCCAATTTGTTATATAAATATTACTCTTTTTTAATTAAACAATTTAATTGACATTAAAATGAATTCATTTGTAAAAATTTAATTATTGTTTTGTCTATTATATTGTTTTAAATATAACTTTTATACTGAATGAGGAAATTATTTAAATATTAAAATGCATATTAAAAATACATATAAAACTGATTATTACTGATATTATGTGCAGAATAGTGATTGCAATGCAATCAACACATTAATAGTCGACTCATTTATTTACGATGAGCTCGACCTACAAGACCTGGAAGATGAGGGAAGACTTGATCGCAATTATTGCTTAGACTGTAATTCACGTAATATTAAGCCATTGAGTGAGTCTTTTGTGCAAACAATTAATTCAATTAATAATTAAACATTATTTTTAAAAATTAGTCTAACTTTTAATTTGTATTTCATTTAATTATTGTCTAAATATTAATAGATTTTATATCACACTCGGCGTCAAAGAAACAAATATCATTCATATTCACGGGTTTCCTAAAAAGTGTTAACTTTTGCGACAAAACAATATTAGATATTGGCTCACGTTTGGGTGCACTTCTCTATGGGGTTAGCACTTTTTGTTTTGTTACTTTTAAACTATTAAACAAAATTATGTTAACTATTATGTTAAATATATTTTATAGGCTTATGTCTATACAAATGCCAAACAAATAATAGGAGTTGAGATGAATGAAGAACTCTGTGCCATACAAAAGACAATTATTGAAAAATACCAAATGAATGATAGGATAAAAGTATAGTAATATTTTTGATATATTATATTGAAATTTTTATGATTTAAGATTCAGTGCTGAATCAATGGGTGGAATATCTTATTTCTCGAAACAGTTTTTTTTGTGACCCATTTCTTCCCATTTTATTTTTTTAGGTTATTTGTAGTGATGTCTGTAGTCTCGCAGAAGTCGTCAACTCTTCGGACGTAATTTTATTGAACAATGTGTTTGAGTTCTTCCAGAACCGGTCCAAAGTGATGGAGTGCTGGCAGTTTTTGCACCGGTATTGCAAGTCTGGTGCCATTCTTGTGACAATTCCTAGTCTTGAGGACTCCCTCAAGAGTTTGCCTCAGGTTTGTATTATATTTGCATTTAATTTGATCAGTGACTTTTGGTAATTATTTTTAATGATATTTATTATTATAATAAATCATATTATAATTTAGTGTTCAATTGATTTATCTAAATGGGTGTTACGCCAAGAAATTCGTGACCCATTGCTAGCCATGTCTATCGATGATCCTGATGAAGAACTGACCGATATTTGTGTCTATCATGTACTTTGAAATATAAATATATTTACATTTATTTACTTTTTCTATAATATTTATAAGATTATAATCTTATTTATAGCTATATTTTTAAATAGAAGTATATTTTTTTAATAAAAAAAATTAAATAAAATCATTGAACAATATAATGCTTAATATAATATTTCATGGTTTGTAATATTAGTTATTATAAATATTATTTATTAGCTTGGTAACGCACCAAATTGAGACAATAAAATTAAAATGTATATTCATTTGGTTTATTTAAAAAATACAAAAACATTTTACAGATTTGATTGACTAAAAGATTTTATTATTGAACAAAACAGCTGCAAATTATATGATATTTAATGGTTAATAAGTGAATTAAACTGTTGTTGGGATTATACAAAATGTGTTGTGAATTATCTCATAGTCTATGGCATATGTATATAAGACATTAAGACATGTGTAGATTTTATTGTTATTTAACTTTATTATATTATAAAATGAGTTTGTATTTGGCAATCCCGTCAAACTGGAAGTGCAAGTTATGATCCAATCCCATACAGACCACTCACAAACACATTGAGAATAACAGCTACTTTTGAATAGATTTTCACTTCTCTATAGGTCAACAGTATGTATGCAATCATTACATCTGAATAAAGCATTATATTTTCAGTTTAAAAGTTTTTTATTTGTATTAAAAGGTTTTGTCTTAAATAATAAAATTATATTTGTTTTAAACAAAATATACATTAATTTCATTGTTAATTACTTTATATGTTTTACTCATGAGTTTGAAAGCGAGACGATCTCCCGCTCCACAAGAAGTGAGTATTTAATATATAAAAAGTCATTAGAAATATACCGTTATTTTAAACCATAGGTAAGTTAAGTATAAAGCTCTCAATGAAGTCATAGGAAGATGAGTGCTGTATTCAGATTCACTAAAAAACTTGAAAAAATTTTTTTCAAAAGTTAACCTAAATTTTCAATTAGCATTACGACAGAAATGGAAGTGCTGTGTCTTCATCGGATAATAAAATAATACTATCACTGATGGCAACCAATAGTTCCCTATCTAAACGTCTTAATATAATTACAATCCTATTGACAATCGCACTCTTGATAACTGTATTCAATTTTTATGGATTAAAGCGATTAGAAAGCGATCGCTTGGATTCACTCACCTATTCTGTCAGCGAATTAGTCAAACCTGACACTGAATGTCAACACATCCAAGACAACCGACCCATTGCTTGGATATCCGGTCAAAGAGTAAGAAAATTTTCAATTTTTAAAATTTTAAATATGTTTCTAATTTTAATAATTTTTTAAATATATTTTAAATATAAAATGATTTTAGATTGAAACCGGTTATCTGGATCATATAATCGAGGTGTTTGATAAAGCTGGCTATCAAATCATTTACAATGGTTCTGAAGCCGATTGGGATGTGCTTTGGTCTCACGAATATCCGTTTACCAGAAACTTTTTGCCTCAACTCAGACCACACCAAAGGGTGAGTTTCAAAAAAATATATAAAACTTTTTTTTATAATTATATTTTATTTTACTTTAATTTAACTCGAAATACTTGAAATAAATTTATCAATAAAAATAATATTAAAATTAGTTTAAATGACTTATTAAACAAATCACATATTTTTGTTAAAAATAGAGTGAATTTATATTTATTTTTTGAATAATTGATTAGTTTGTCCTTCAAATGCTAAGTTTATTTCAATGAACAATAAATAAGAAAAATAAATAAAATCTTAAAATATATATAATTTATTAATCATTACAATTATATGTATAACAGGTTAATAAATTTCCCGGCTCAGGTTTTATAACAAACAAAGTGAACCTGGCCACATCACAACTCAAACACATTCCGCAAGCATTTAATTTGCCCACAGAAAAAGACCAATTCCTACAACATGTATGTTTCAAATATACAACATATACATATTTGCTTTGAAATTAATTATTTTCAAATTAAATAATTAAACTAATTTAAAAGGCCAAAGAACATCCCGAAAAGTTATGGGTCCAAAAGGACAGTAATCATCGGGGTATACGTGTACTGGATTTGCAATCACTGAATTTGGAGGCGTCGGGCACTTTCGTTCAGGAATACATACAAAAGCCATTCCTAATCGATGGAAAGTTAGTTTTACAACAAAACATATTTACTCTTATTTTATTTTATTGGCATTGATTTTTATTCAATGACATTCACATCATTTTAATATTGATTTGTTTTTTTAAATAACTAATTAATTGAACAGAAAGTTTGATATGGGATTATACGTGACAATGACATCCATAGACCCATTGCGTGTCTATATCCTCGACAGCGACGCTCTGCTCCGATTCTGTGCCAAACCTTACTATCCATTCAATAGCACTGATTTGAATTCATATGTTGTAGGCGATGATTACACTCCAACCTGGATGGTACTTCCATTACCATGATAATTATTTTTTAAGAGCAAAAAATTAAAATATAATTTAATTTTATAGATGCCTTCACTAAGAAAATACTTTATTGATCTCAATATGAATATGAAAGAGACGTTTAACGCTTACGTGAGATCGTTAGGAAAGGATCCAAACTTTGTTTGGAAACAAATTGAAGATTCAATTAAAACAGTTTATTACACAAAAGAGGAACAAATGCTTAAATTGACTGAACCTTTTGATACAACCAGGTACTTTTAAACATTCATCTATTTAATCTAAAAATATGTTACTTATATATTGTGTCTAATTGACAGACATTTCTTTGAAATGGTTCGCTTTGACTTTGCTTTAGATGAAGACTTAAATGTATACCTAATGGAAGCTAATATGTCACCCAATCTATCGTCAGCCCATTTTGCACCCAATAAACTACTTTATGAACAAGTGATTCATACATTTGCATTACTTTTTTTTGTTGTTGAATAAAATTTTTAATTTTATTAATATTTTGCCGATATTTCAGGTGATATTCAATTTACTATCACTGGTAGGCCTGACCCGAACCCTTAACACCCGTACGTGGCCTGAAATGAGACCCGAACACTACAATATGATGGTCATCACTAAAGATCTGTCAGTAAATGAAGAACTTTGTGCAAACTCTGAGTGCCATTTATCGTGCAAATCAAGTGAATGTAATGTTTGCTATCATTGTCTAAATGATGAGCAAAAAGTTGTGCTCAAAGACGCCGTTTTGGAGCACAAGTCAAAGTGGAGCGCAAAACGACTCATCCCTTCCACGTCTGACGCCCCGTCGGATCTCATGAAAAGTGATTCAAATAAACATCACTTAAAATGGTTTAAAGGCAAGTGTCAGCAGCAAAAAGAGTGGTGCAATTGATTGAGCGTTTCATACAAATAGACTTTTATTTATTAAAATTAATTATTTAGAAAAACTATAGTCCTATAGAAATACATGTATAAAAAATTTTTATCAAATAAATAACTGTTGATTATGGAAAAAATGTGTTTCTTTAGTAACTTATAAATAAAATAAATACAATGAGATTCAAATGGTATTTTATAAATTATAATTATAATACTAATTAGTAAAAATCCTTTTTATAAAACTATTGGTAATATTAACTATTTTGAACACTTAGTTATTGGTTTGGGAATCTTTGAAGGAATCTTTGAATACAAACCATTATCATTGATATGGTTTTGTGGCAAACATTTTGAGATAGTGTTGGCATTAGATTGACTACGAATTAGTTGAGGTAATGAAGACTTGTGTTTCGGTGAACTATTTTTCTCTTCATTCAATGCTTTATCATTATTATCATCGACTGAATTGTTATTAACTTCAGCATCAGATGATGACAGTTGACAGCTGTTCGGTGGGCTATCGAT
>JAQIWK010000713.1:0-13906 GCA_034695265.1 Dissorhina ornata | reverse complement strand
TAATCTGGCAAGATAGAAATTAAAACTAAACTAAATTTGATAAATCAATAAATAAGCTTTAAAATGATACCTTAATTCACTTAATTATTTATCTAATTCATTACAAAATTAACTAATTACGTTGCCCGTAAACTCTATAGTTCACCCTGTATTTACAATTATTATCAACGTTTAAATCAATGCCAATAAAATAGTCCAAAATCAGGTCTAACTATTAATATAACATCAATCTTTGTTTTTTCACATCAATTCAATAACAATATTGTTTAAGACATTATTTCTTATTTATAAAACATTTTAAAACATTTTGAAATCAAAATTTTTATTATTATATTTGACAACATCTACAAAACATATCTAATAGTTATAATAGTTGTTCAGTAATAGTAACTCAAGGCTTTTGAAGCAATAGTTAATACAATATTATTATATTTCACATTAAAACAAATTAAATAAATTTTTTCTTAAACAAAATTATCACTTTAATAGTAAAAACCAATAAATTATATAAATTTATAATTGTTTGAAAGTTAATTTTATTTAAACTTGTAAAAACCAGTCAAACAAACCCTTATGTTTAATGTCAATATTGAAATATAAAATAAATAATCATAATTCACATTTTACTATCTGATAGTTATTGGGAAATTCAATTACTTGTTAACTAATAAAATTAAAAAGTAAAATATACTTGTTAGAGTTATAGCCTACAATTTATTTTATACAATTTGTCATTAAATTTATATTTATATATTTGTATATTTATCGCAAAACCATCTCAACTATGTTTAAAACATAGCAAAAAAGTCTTTACCAAAGAATATATGATTACCTATTAAAACCTTTTTGATGGCCATCACTAAAAATATAATTTCTATAAATCAAAATGATAAATATTTCAACAAAACATTTACAACAAAAGCAAACCATAAATAGCTATTTCTAAAATTAATTTTAAGTTTGATTGTAATTTTAAAAATGTTTGATTGAATTGATGCATATATTTGTTATTATATTAATTAAATTATATGAATTGATTTGATAACCAAAAATAGGCATTAGAGCTGAGTCTCAGCTCAGATCGGGTTATAATGGATCAGACAGTGGAAGGACAAGACAACAGCCATCACCAGAGGGAACCGATAAACGATTGGAAAGTATATATAAAACACTATATGATAGACGACTACTGAAGATGTGTTCAATTATGCGAAACGCTGATCAACAAGAGCTCAACCAATTACTTGGTATTATTATCATTATTACATTGCTAATTGTGCTCACATGCCATTTAATAATAATTTAGTAATATACCGTGATTATGGCATATATTTAATCACACAAACATATTTACCACCAATAATTATAATTTATAATTTTATTATAAAATACAAACAATTATTTTCAAAGAAACAATTGAAATCATTTAATAGGTGTCTATCGATAGCTAGTAATTTATGAGGAATTTTTAAATGCAATGAAAAAAAGTTAAATAAATAGTATTTTCTTATATTTCATTCATTTGGGACACGACTCACGACTTTACTATAAAATACATAAAAAAGTTTATTCAAAACAAATATAATAAAGATATTTAGAAGAAAAAAACTTTAACAGCTATAGTATATAAAATAAAAATAATTGTAATTTTTTTAAATTTTAAATAATTAATCTAAAAGTCACGGCTTTTTATAATTAGCGGTTTTGGATAACTTTTTTTGTCTGCAAATAATTATATTAAAATAAAAAATTTATTTATAATTAAAATCTTCCGCATATTTTTCAATGAGAAAAACAATGAGAATATATTAATATATTTTTATTTATTTAATTGTTTCTAAAACTACACACTATTCATACTAATGAAGTCATATTTATTATAATAATAATAAGCTAGCTGAAAATAATAATAGTTAATTGGTAATTAATTTTTTTAAATTAATTGTTTGCTTTAACTAAAGGTTCAAACTTTACAATTGTGGCCCCAAGTGATGAGGCGTTTGGTTTGATTCCCGGCTCACAAATTGAAGAGCTTATGAATGATAAGCAAAAGCGCCGGGAATTCATTGGACAGCATATTATTCCCACTCGACTGGCGTTAAGCAGTTTTCGGGCATTTGATGAAAGGGAGCTGAAAAATGCCAATAACTTGACACAACATATAACCGCCTATCCTAACGGGGTCAGTTTATAAACAGTCTATATGTACAATCGGTTCATTAAAAACTGTCTGACAACATTGTTATCTGGGTGCTTATCTTATCTTTAATAGGCTTGATTGAAGTTATGATTGAGATCAGATAAGCACCCAGATAACAATGTTTACAGACAGTTTTTAATGAACCGACTGTACAATTACCATGTATATAATGGTTATTTTTTAATGAAATCATAAGTCACACAAAACAACTTGAAAAAAAAGTTTTTAAAACAAATATCTCTCTCAATATATTGCTTTGTTTTGAAGGCGTTTGCAATATCTCCAAGTCTTTTGTTTTTTATGGATTTGATTTAATTGCTCACGTTTTTTGATGATATTTTATTGAGCTTATTATAATTTTTTTGGCTAGTATATTTACCAGTACACAATTTTGTTTGTTCAAAGCCTTGTCCTTTATAATAAGCACATCTTAACTGCTTTTTTTGTTTTGTTTTGTTTTGTTTTGTTTTGTTGCTGTTAAGTGTAATCGACTTTAATATTATTACTGTTAGTTTTATTTTAATATAATATATTATATTTTGAAGTGTGCACTTACAATGTTAGCTAGTTAGTTTACAATCAAATTTGTATGCTAATTCATTATTATTAGTCTTATTATTCAAATTTTGAAAAATAATATTTTGATTGATTGGCAAACATAATAAGTGAAACTTTTTACTATATTTAAGGCACAGATTACTGGCTATTCATACAAAACAAAAGCAAATTCCTTGAAATTTGACTTTTATTTAGTTATTATTTTTTAAATTTATTTTCAGAAGTTTTTTTTGTGTAAATAAAAGTAAATTATAATTAAATTATACAAAAATACAATCAGTTATTCAAATACAATAAAATATAATAAAAATCCATTTTTGGTATAGATTTTACATAATACAAAAACTTTTAATATTTAATTTTATTGATTATAAAATAAATTTAAATACAACAGTAAATAATACTTTTAGACAATTAAACAAAATTATCTAATTATTTAAATTAATACTTTTAATAATAGTTTCTAATTAGCATACAAACAATTGTAAAAGTTATTACATTATAAAATTATAATTGATTTTTAAGAGTTTAATACTTAAGTAATAAATAATTTAATAGACTTTATATAAAATATTCAATTTTTATAACAACTATTTATCTACTTTAATTAAAATGCAATTTAAATACAATAGATTATTAATAATTATTTATTTGTTTTTATTATTAACACAAAAAAGTTTGTAATCAACGGAGCAAATGTAGTGGATGGTGATATAAAAGTACCAAGATCAAATAATCTAATTCAAGTGGTCGACAAAGTATTATATCCACAAAAAGATTACAATTTACTGCAAGTTCTTGAAGACAATCCACATTTGACACAAATATCATCGTTTTTAGCACTTTCTGGTCTCCAGAAAGAGTTGACAAGTAATTCAACTAAAAATACAATTAATTTTAATTACAATTACAATCAAAAATATTAATTTTATAGCCAATGACTCGTTTACAATGTTTGCACCCAATGATGAAGCTTTCCGAGCAGTTCCCTGGCCAGTCACCCAACAAATGTTGTCCAACAATACCTTTTTAAAATGTATTCAATTTACAAATTAGAAACCAATGATTAATAAATTATTATTTAATTTTTATATAATTTAAATTAGTATTGATTGCCAATCATGTAATACCTGGCAAACAATACGCCACTGGTTTGGCCGGCAATAAGCTCTACTCGATTGGCGGAAATGTCTTGAATTTTACCAGAAGGACAGGTATACCACATGATGTGACCACAATTTTTAAGACTTTTGTATCTATTAATATGAATAAACTTATTTTTTTGCAGTTCAATCGCATTCATTAGTTTTAGTCAATTTAGTGCCGATCTTAGAGTCGGATCTAATTGCCAACAACGGTGTGATTCATGTGATTACAAGAATTATTCTTCCGAAAGAGTTGATGGATGACTGCAATTGTTTGCCAAACACTACGACAACCACTCGATCGCCAAACACATCGGCCGGTAATGAGACGACAACTTTGGATCCATTGATTGAGAAGATGTTGGCCACCGATCAGCGCCTTAATAACATTGACCGGCGCTACGGATTGGCTCCGCCGAGAAGTGCCAATCAAAACGGCGATCACTTTACGTCCACACCAAAGCCGGTATCATTCAAATCGTTTTGGGACGACATCTTCGCCACGACTGATGATACGACAAATACTACACAATCAACGACCCCATCGGTGGCCGCAAATGACACAAAGACAACCACAACCGCTGACAGAAATACTACAACCACACCGTCTCAGACAACAGCCAATCCAAACATAACTGAATTGCCGTTTATATGGGATCTGTTGACCACAGAAGCGCCACAAACTTTAAATCAGACAACCGATAGACCAGTTAATAACAGTACATCAAGAGGGGCGCGACAATACACACCTGGAGTTCAATACGAGGATGAATTAAATACTACCACAACTACGACAACTTCAACAATAGCCCCCAACGGAACCGCATCTGACACAGTGTCCACTGGACAGCCGTCTGCGTGGACCCGACCTTTCTATAGACCTGAACGGCGACAGAGGACTACTACCCCAACAACTACAACAAGTGATACCACAAATGCAACCGAAACAACAACTCCAATGCCTTTCAGTGGCTCTGGTTTTAGACCAACTCTTAAGCCAATTTTCCGACCAACTAATAGAAGAGATACGTTTACGGCTCAACCAAACACTGACAATACGGTCGCTCCTTATGATAGACGATACGGCACTCAAAGAGATCGTAAGCCAACCAATGATAGCGAGGATCAGTTTGCCAGGAGGTCTGAAGTAAGTTCACGATTACAAGAACCCATTGAACAGACCAGAGATGATGAACAGTATATTGAACAAGAGATTGAATCTCAGGCTCAGTACAGTCCAAACAGAACTCAATATCCATATCAACCAAAACAATCAGTACCTCAATCTGAAGACATTGCATATCAACCACAAGTTAGACGACCGTATGATCAGCGAAGAAATGAGTCGAGATATGCACCCGAAGAAGTGGAACAAAAGCCAGAATCGGCTACTTCTTGGACACATCAGCAAAATATATCGCACCCGGAGACCAGACAGTCGGCCCAAACACCTCCGCGACAGCAACTTAATTGGTGGGACTCTCGATACGAACCAGAAATCTACTCCACACGAGATCAACAGCCAAGACCTCAACCCACTTACCCGAGAACTCCCTACCAATCGTCTCACTCCAGACCCGCCAGACCTCAAGATTACAGACCCGGCGTTGTTTATGTTGACCAAAGTGTTCCCCAATATTATAGACCGCCAGTTAAGGACAGCTCCAGTCGTCCCTATTATCGTCCACCAAATGACACCAAAACTGGTGCCTCCAAAGCAGGAGCACAAAGACCGCAGAGACCAACCAGTGATGTATATTCAAGACCCGAATATGTTGACCGATCATACGTCCCCGCTTACAATCCATTTATGAGACCACCGATGGTTGTGGGCGAGTATCCATACGTCTATGCCGACCAGTCCTACCCACCGATGATGGATCCTTTTAGACCTCCCGTACGAAGTCCAGCACAAAGAGACCAAAGATTACATCCGTTTGATCGTCGAAGACCTGGAAGCGACACAAAAACTGCATCGACTTCTTCGGAAAGTATTAGAAGGAGAGGCGATAGTCGACGACCAGATGAGTCGGCAAAACCTCAAAGCAATTTGAAAACAATTAGCGAAATTATTGAATCGCCAGATCTGATGATTGGTGGAAAGTCCAAGACATTCAAAACTTTAAAAGATATCATCACCGGTTCGGGACTTTGGGATGCGCTGAACCGACCGACAACTCCTATAACCATATTTATGCCGACCGACGATGCGTTTGACGCCATCACCGACGGATCAGTTGACGAAATGAAGAGAAATCCCAAACTGGTCCGAGACTTTTTGACACAACATATACTCGGGTACAGTCTTCCGCCACAAAATCTCAAGAATAATATGAAAGTTAAAACACTTAACGGAGAAATGCATTTGATTAATGTGATTGATGGTGGCAAGGTCAGTTTTGCTCATATAATTGTTACTTGTTTTTCATTATAAATTGTTATTTAATATGTTTAATAGATTTTAATTGATGGCAATGAAGTGATAGCGGCGACGGCCGCCAAGAATGGCAACGTATATGTGTTGGACAAAGGGCTGGACAGGAGTGGCCGCAGATCGCGATCCGTTTTAGATGAACTGAGAAAGAGATCAGATTTGAGTACATTTACAAGTCTTATGCAAAGAAGTGACTTAATGAACCAATTATCCAGAGGTTGTATTCACTTATTTTAATAATTAATAATTAAATTATTAAAATTTATAATTATTGAACATTAGACCAAGGTCCTTTCACCGTAATGGCACCGACCAACACAGCGCTAACTAATGCTAATATAAGGCAACAAATAAGAAATCAAAAAGATTTAAATGGTTAAAAATTAATTACTCAACTAAACTAATTATATGATTTGATTTGTTATTTATAATACAATTGTTAATTTAAATTAAATAGATTTTGTACGAAAGCATGTGATGGATGGCGCCGTTTATAGTCAACAATTACAGTCCAACTTGGATGACGGTTCCCGCGATGGATACATGAAAAGAGTTGGTTTGAGTTCTGGTTTGTATTTGATATAAAATTTATAAATTAGTAATAATTTATTTTTAATAATTACTTGTTTTTGTTGCTAACAGACGCTCCCATTAATATAAATAATGCAACAAAAGTGACGGCACCCGACATAACCACCGAGAATGGTGTCATACATATTATTGACGGTGTTTTGGATGAAAAATTAAATATAACAGATAAACCACAAAAATTAAGTAAATATTACTTTAATTTAATGATTTTTAATTAAGTTAAATTATAAATTAATTTGTTTATTAATGGTTTAGCCGATGAGGGATTGGCGGATAAAAACGGCAAACAGTCATCACAATTACGGACAACAGCTGCCAGTTTAGGTGTCCGAAGATTTACAAATTGGTTAAATAAAAGTGGATTATTAGATGAACTGATTAGAGACGGTCGCGAGTATACGGTTATTGTGCCGACGGATAGGGCAGTCGGTAAACTACCCCTTAAAATACAGTCCATTTTGAATAGCGAACCGACGAGACTAACCAATCTATTGGAATATCATATAATTCCCGGTTTTGTGGACACAAAAGGCTTAAAGAATAATGAAATGTTGACCACAATTAATAACAAACTAATCCGTTATAATTCGTTAGATAACGGTAGGGTTCAGACACTGTCGGGAGCGGCCATTAACCGACAGACAACCGATAAAAATCTATTGATAGTAGCCGTAGACAGTGTACTGTATCCACCACAGGGAACAATTGGTGATTTGATTAAAAAATCGCCATACTTAAAATTAATAACCGAGATCATTGAAAAAGCACAAATGGAGGATGAATTGAAAAACAATACCGACATTACCTTCTTTGCCCCCAAAGACGAGGCACTCAAACAATTGTCGCCCGAATTACTCGAGCGCTTAAAAACTGACCAAAACTATAGCAGAGGTATTGAAAAACTTGATTTTTTTTGTTTAAATAATTTTTTGTTTAAATTAAATTAATTTGATTTGATTTTTTTGTTTGTTTGTTTGTTTGGTACAGAGTTTTTACGCAAACATATTATACCAAAAGTATTGTTCACAAGTGTTTTGCAGGTGAATAATGAGACAAATATAACACATAAAGAGCAAGCGTTGAGCGGCGATACCCTTAAGATATTCCGAAAGCCTAGTAAGTAGTAGTAGTTTATGACTTTTATTATAAATTAAAAGTTTTAATGATTAATATAAAATTGATTTTAATTATTTTTAAATCAGACTGTGTATCGGTAAATGGTATTATCCTATCGTTTGCTGACATCACCGCAACCAATGGTGTTCTTCATATTATAGATCATGTTATTTAACATTACAAAAGCCATTCATTTTTAACCAAAAATATTAACATTTTTTGTACCATTTTTATATTAAAATTATTAAAATTGATATTTAATTATTTTAAATTTTAAATTAAACCAAATTTATTTCAATGTAATTTGTAATGTTTGTACAGTTTAATTTTAGCACCATTTTCTTTTTAATCCAAATTATAATCTAGTTATTTAGCTATTATTATTATGAGTCAATTTATTATTATTATTATCTTGTTATTTAATTTTTTAGTATGGTAAATAATATTTAATAATTAATTTGATAATTTTGTTTATTAGGCAATTAAAATATTTCACAACTACTACTAAATATACTAGAATTTAATTAAAGTATTAATCATGGATAAATTATTTATTTTATCTATTACATTAGTTAAATGTGAGCAAATTACAAAAAATATTTATTATATTTATTATTAGTTATAATAACAAATATTCCGGAAATTTCCTGTATTTTTCCGTATATTTCAAGGCTTTTTGACAATTAATTTGATAAAATATATGAATGACTGACGAGTGAGTGAGTGAATGATAAACAGCATTATTAATGTAAACATTATTTTAATTCATAATATTTTCCTGTGTTTATATAAACAATATAAAATAAATATTTTAAAAATTAATTATATATTACAAATCAAAACTATTAATATAATATATTGCACATTACATTTCATAGTGTATATGCAATTGCGCACACATACCATGCCATTCCCTGCCCATTACCCAACTGACCCATACATACAGAATATGCTATTTTATACAGAATTCAATGACTACTACTACTACATGTGCACCCAAAATGCACCGCAACATAGGCCCTGTTAGTCATGCATTGCAACAGCATTTCATTAGTTAAGTGCAATACTTAATGACCAAATTTGGGCTAAATATAATGCCAAAACATCTTGTACATTTCATTCAATGTTTGACTCTTGTATTGGACATTTCAAAACGTTTAGTTTAAACAGCAGTGTAACATAAAGTTTCATATTTAAACTTAAGTATTATTTAACTTAAATAATTTAAAGTATTATGTAAAATAAGACATATTTTTAAATAATTTAATGTTTGAAATTCCAACTTTGAATTGATAATATTTAATGTAATCATAATTTACTGATTATTAATCAGCTATATTATTGGATTTTAAAAGGATTTAATAAAAATATTGAAAATTGTGTAAATTATTAACTGAAAAAACTAAATAAAATGTAAAGTACTTTACATTTATAGATACTAATAATAACAGCTATAATAACAGTGTAATTGATTGATTGGTAAGAAACACTATATATATCTCAAGAATATTCTATGAATTTTATTTATAAACATTTATTAAAGTTAATAATAGCTGATAACTAATAATAAGTTATTAGCAATAAGTTATTAGTTTTTAAATTTGTATCAAATACAAATATTACTAACAAATTACAAATTTAATTAATTTTGAAATAAAAACATTGATTAAAACTAAATTTGTTAAATTAAAACTTTAAATTTAAAACTTATGTTAGTATTTTAGTCAAGAATTAAATTAATAGATGACAGGATAGGAATGGAAAGGTAGGTTTAGGATAGGTTAGGAATTGGGATGAGTCAACATGTTAAATTAAACATAAATATATTTACAGAATGATAAGCATGCTATGATATAATGTGCAATGTACTGTTTTTCTATTACTAAATGCTCTGGTTAAATTAGGTTCAAAATAAAATTTACAGCGTATATTTATACCTAAATTATATATATTTATAAATATATTGAGTTTAGCTATTAATATACAAAATAAATATAAATATATTATAAAATAAAATGTGAAAAAACTCGTTAAACAAAATAAAGTGAGTTAAAACAGTTGTATATTTTTTGTAATTTTCAAAAATAAGTTATATTTGCTTGTAAATGAACTAGTAAATTATTTACTAGTGACAATATAAATTGTTTATTTTTTGTTTTTATAAATTTTTGTATTTTTCATTAAACTATCGTGAAATTGACTGCCCATTTGTCTGTATACTTAACGTAGACTTTAAGGTAAATGAATGCCATTTAAAACATTATATGAATGCTATTAAATGTGAGAAAAAAACTAAAATAAAATATCATTTTAAAACATTGATTGCATAGAAAGTCTAGAAATAGTTGCAATCGTGTACTCCATGTATGCCTTAAAATTATATTAATTTTTTTTATACGAAACATAATTTCAAACTTATAATCTCTTATATATTGTGATAAATAAACAATTTATATTGATTGTAACTTGACAATAATCAATGTTTAGTCAATTTATTGCCATATATATATTATATTACTGCTAATATAATTATATTAGTGCAATATTTCAAATATTGTATATTATATTTCAAGTTAGTTTTTAATTACTTGCATTTTGTATATTAATATTAAATTATTCCCATATTTATTTTTGTATATAAATTATAATTAAATTTATTTTTTTTAATTTATATATAAATTGTTAAATTTATTGTTAAATCTAAAAATTTGTTGGTTTTAAAGTTTTTTGTATGTATTGTTCACTGTTTTTATTGTTAAAATAATTTGTCAATATATTAACATTATATTCAACATAAAACTATTGTAATAACTATTTAATATATTAATTTTATTTATAATTAAATTTTAATAACTTTTAATTTTTGTATTTAATTAACAGAAAAGTTAACTTAAAAGAAGTGAATAATTGCCACATTTGTCGCCAATTTATTTGTGAAACTAAATCAATAAACCAGAAGAATATAAGTTACTCCCGAAGAATATAAAAAGGATAAGTGATGGGACAAAGTTTGGATAAACCAAAAACGGATAAACAGACGGAAGAGGGTGAGGCCAATGGCATGAAATATGGGTTCAGTTCAATGCAAGGATGGCGTACGAAGATGGAGGACAGACACACTGTGGAGATAGGTCTGGAACAGTTACCCGAATGGAGTTTCTTTGCCGTATTTGACGGACACGCTGGCAGTCAAGTGGCCGCTCTTAGCGCCGAAAAACTGCTCAATACTATCACTCAATCAAAACACTTTCAAAAACAACTGTTGGAAGCGTTGGACCAGTTGTCGGCCGAACAGATCAAGTCAGTTGAGTCGGCCATTACCGACGGTTTCCTTGATTTGGACGACAATATTAAAAAACTACCGGAGTTTATGTCGGGCGAAGACAAGTCGGGTACGACCGCTATCTGTGCGCTGATATCGAAGTCACATCTGTTTATTGCCAATTTGGGTGACTCTCGGGCAGTGCTCTGCCGATCGGGTTCTGTCTACTTCTCGACCGAAGACCACAAACCAAATAATCCCGAAGAAAAACAACGCATTATGGACGCCGGCGGTAATGTGATGATAGCACGGGTCAACGGATCGTTGGCCGTTTCGCGAGCTTTAGGTGATTACGAGTACAAACAGGTGGCCAACAAGACATCCACAGAACAGTTGGTGTCTCCGTTGCCCGAAGTGACTGTCAAACCAAAGGACCCGAACGACGAGTTTTTAGTGTTAGCCTGCGATGGCATTTGGGATGTGATGACCAACGAAGACTTGAACGCTTATGTCCGATACCAGATGTCTATTGAACCCAATTTGGGAACCATTTGTGCCAATATTATTGATACTTGTCTTCATAAGGGCAGCAAAGATAATATGAGTTTATTTTTGGTGGCCTTTCCGGGGGCGCCCACTGTTGATCCCGAAGCACAGGCCAGGGATAGCAAACTTGAGGCCGAAATTGTGTCCAAAGTGGAAGAGTTTATAAATAAAAACAATAATGACTATAGTTTTCCCGATTTAATGGACGATATGACTGCACTTAAAATGAAAGACCTGCCGCCCGGCGGTGACCTACAAGCAAAACATCAGATAATTCACCAGACATTCAAGAAATTATCAAAATATACCGATAAAGACTCGGATGAAACATCTGACCGAAGAAGTGAATCAATTGAACAACCAATTAGTCAGTGAATGAAAAGACATCACATTTTTATATTTAAAAACTTAAACTGACCGCCAGTTCCGGTCTAATCAATATTTTTAATTGTTAATTGTAGTTATTATTTGAATAAATAGACCACCAAAAAAACAATATATGAATGCAAAAATAACCTAGATTGTTTTTTAAATCTATTAAACCATTATTTTGCCTTAACTTAAAGTGATTGAATCAAAATTTTTTGAATTTAAAAAAAATTTATTTTTAATCACAAGAAATGTTGGATAAGGTATGAATCAAATTCATAAAAAAAAGTTATTGATTTGATTAATGGATTTAAAATTGTCCGCATTTGATGATACACTCCAGTTTTCTGGATGTTGTCTTTGTCTGGATGTGATGGTCAACACATTAGACAATCATTTGTTTTAGTCATTCATATATTAATTAATTATAATTGTGATCAAAATGGATATAAAAAACTAATCAAAAAATATTATTGTTTTCATTTCAATGTATTGGTTTTGTTTTAAAAATAATTATTAAACTATTTTTTATTTGCCTTTTTTTGTTTTTTGAATAATCTTTAATTTTTTACTATTAATTCAAATAGTGTTTTGTTAGTTAGATTTTTTTTTCAATAATTTGTCCAGGATAATTTGATTTCTCATTATTATTTTTGTAATAATTATGTTTTGTGTAATTTTTCAAACTCTTTGTTTTGTTTAGTTTCTTGTTATTTTTGAATAGCTTATTGAATTGTATCGCAAAATAATTATTTTTAATTTATTCAATTTATATTACATTGCTTATTTTTTTATAAATACTAATACCAAGTATACTTGTTGCCATATTATTATAATTACTTAAATTTCTATAAATTCAGATTTAAAAATATATATATTTAATAAAAATTATAAAATTTATAACTTATAAATTAATTATTATTTAAAAGTAAATATAAAATTAAAATACTATTTAAATAATTCATTGTATAAATAATTTTTTGAAAATAAATATTTGTACTAACTTTGTTTTTGTGGAAATTAATTTGTATTTAAATTCTTAAATAAAATTTTAAATTAAAATTACATTTATATACAAAATAAAGTTATACAAAATTTCTATTTAACATTATTAACTTTTAAAATAAATATTATATAATAAAAGATAATTATATAAAATGTTGACTTATATAATTTTAAGTGTTTGTGACGGTAATAAGATAGATTGATAATTGTTAAATTAAATAATCTAGCTAATTTTAAATTGATAATAACATATAGGTATTTACAATAAAATACTTATACAAGCTTATTCTTACGGAAATGATGTGATCCACAACATTTTGTACTAAACAAATTAATCAAGCTTGTTATCTAAGGTAGTTTAACTAACTTTAGCATTTAATGGAATTTCTTTAGCAACTTTGTAATTAATAATAACCAATTATAATATTTAATCATGTCATATGATTTATAAATTATAATTATCAAATTAACTATAATAAAAAAGAAGCACCTACTACATTTACATTTTAATACAGGTGAAATTCCATTAAAATTTCTTAATTTACCAAGATTTCAATTAATGATTCAAATATTAAGTAAAAATAATGTAAAATATTTATAATATTTATTTAACTAATTAAATATTTAAATTTTTCAAATTTGTTAAGTAATAAATTAGCAATAAAAAAACATCAAATATA
>JAQIWK010000712.1:0-13909 GCA_034695265.1 Dissorhina ornata | reverse complement strand
ATATTTTTATCGACTGTTAAAATATAGATAAGTTATCTCTCTCTCTCTCTCTCTATCTCTCTCTCTCTCTCTCTCTTTATGTGTTATATAAAATTTTTATTTATATATAAAATGTAATTTTAAAGAAATATTTTACACATTGATTATAATCTCATATATCCTGTAAATTATTGCCACATATTTAAGAAAATGTTTTTTATATCTTATATTAAGTATTAATTATATATAAGAAGACGACGACTAAAGCCATTATAGATTAGTCTCTTAAAAAACTATATATAAAAGTAATTTTGAGAGCAAATTTAGTTTCGCATCTCATCTAAAAATAAGTGTAAATTATATTTAAAAAAGTAACAAAATATTTGCCAAAATTGTTAACTAAATCGTGTGAACAAAACACATAATTATGATAATGTAATTGAAATATTAAATTAAAAAATAAAGATTTTGTTTTGTTTGTTATTTCTTATAATAAACTACTAATTAATAAAGTTATTTCTGTAGCTATCAATTGGTATTGAAATATCATTATATTAAATAAATTTAGTTATTATTATTATTATTTTAAGTATATAGTCATCGCATTTGAAAATTTATATTTCTTTGTATATATATTTTTTTGATGATAGCATTTGGTATGTAATTGTTAAGCTCCTGAAGCTGTGAAAACTTGTCCTAAACATCAGTTGTCAAAAAACAAACTGGCTGTTTATAGATGAAGACTAGCCTGGCCAATTCACTTAGGCCCAAGTGTGTGTCTACGACTTTTATATACATCTATATACCAAATATATTTTGGTTCACTATAAACGATGGCACTTTCAATACACTATAATTAGTCAAACAATGAAAAATGAGCCTCAAATTCATTAATTTTGTGACTCCAGGGAAACTACTACTTCTCTCTCTCTCAATACACTATCACTCAATTCACTGGTAGTCCTGTAATGACTTTTTTCTTCTGTGGGGCTAAACTGTAAGCGCAAAGTGAATGACAAAGTAATCAAAACATTTTTCAATTCACTATAAGTGTTAGTTTTGCCGCTAATTCACGGCACGTATTCTCCTGATTATAATTATTGCCCAAAAAATATATACAACTATTATATATATTATATATGAAACTCTAGATTAAAAACCGGGCAAATATATATGTATAAACAGATATGGCAATTGCTATATATTTAGATAAAATAAAATATGATTTGAATTTTTATTATATACATCTATACATGTATATAAACCTTACATTCACTCACTTTAATTACATACAAACTTTGTTTTTTGTTTTGTTTTTATATACAGAATATATTGTAATAAATTTACTTTTTTTTAAAGCAACTAATTATAAACAAAAATAATTATAATTATATATATTATGAAAGCATTATGTATTTTTAAATATTGTAATATAAATAAATTTTTCATTTGTAATGTTAATCGTAAAGATAGTAAGAGAGAGAGAGAGATAGAGAGAGAGAGAGAGAGAGAGAGAGAGAGAGAAAGATTATGGTATTTAATTGATATTTAAAAATTCAAAGCACTTGAAGATAAATAGCTTGAACACACATATAATCATTAAAATTATATCAAAAAAAGTCATAAAAATTTCTTAAAAGTCTGTTTAAACATAATATTTATTACAATTATTATTATTATCTCTTATATAAAATATTTATTTCATGTAATAGTATTTAATGTGAAAATTATTATTATTTTTTTATTTTCACGATTTTTCCCAACAAAATCATATGTTATGTTAATACATACGACTATAACTTTAAGCAAAATAACAGTTTACACATAAATATAAAAATATTTTTAAGTAAAAAAATAAAATAATAATAAAATTTTTTTTAAAATATGAATTGTAATATATTTTTATTTGAGTTTATTATATATACAATATATTAATATGTTATATAATAAATTTAATGAGATTTAATATGGCAGGCCTTTAGGACATGGCATGGCTATTATATTTTATTATCAGTATACTTATGTCAAGTTAATAAAAAAAAGTGCAAGCACATTTATAATTTGATATATATTATACATACATTTAAATACAATAATTTTTGTTGGCTAAACATCATGATTAACAATACATTTAGTTTGGGAGGTATTTTATACATTAAGCTTTTTTCAAGCTTTATTTTTATCTCACATATGATGTAACCACTGATTACTTGTATTTATTATATGTCTTAAAGTTTTTTATTTTTGAAAATATGAAAAATGAGAAAAATATACAATTTTCTTCACTCCTATTAATATATATATATATTGAAAACTTTATATATAAAGTATAAAATTATTTGCTATAATAGTTAC
Organism: Dissorhina ornata; assembly: GCA_034695265.1. Classification (NCBI taxonomy): domain Eukaryota; kingdom Metazoa; phylum Arthropoda; class Arachnida; order Sarcoptiformes; family Oppiidae; genus Dissorhina; species Dissorhina ornata. The sequence goes on along the minus strand of JAQIWK010000712.1, from coordinate 11,575 downwards.
CGTTTTATATATATTATATATATTTTATACTGTGCTTATAATTTAAGTTTTGGCTATAGTTTAAGCACCGGTATATTTAGTAGGCATAGTAGTGAGGGGGGGGGGAAACCAAACCAACAATTTGATGGATGACTTTCGCTACTTTACCCGAAGGGCGCAAATCAATTAATTATCGCATGTTTTGCCCGTTTGTATCAAAAACTTATATATATATTATTATTAAATATGATATCAGTTTTTTTTTATTTGTGAAATACATTTATATATACATTTTGTGAACAGAAAATTTTAGTGAAAAGTTTTTAACGCTTAAACGCCTGTTCCCCCCCCCCCCCCATTTGGGGACTTACAGTTAAGCCCGGTTTAACTACTCGACTAACTATTTAATGTTATGTTTTATATATATATTAATAAAAATTATATACGTTTTTCACGTTAATTACTATTAAGCAATTAAAAAATTTAATTAAAACTGATTTAATATCCATAAAAGTGTTGTTGTGTATAAAAAAAATACAAATTTCATAAATTATTAAACTAATTAATTAAACATGTTTTGTAATTAAAATGTAGCATATATTTAGTTTTAAAAAACATTGTATAGAGTATATATTGTACATAAAATATTTTTCATTTTAATATACACAGTGAAAATGTATATATAATATATGCAATAATATTATATATTATTATATTATATAACTCAACACAAAACAGTTGTGAGAATGAATTGAATTGAATGAATAAATAGTGAAAATAGTTTTGAATGAAAGGAAAAAATATTATATTTTATATAATAAATTGATTGCAATTCATAGCTAAAGTGAGAGAAAAATGTGTGAATGAATTAAAATGCACTCAATATTATAAGTGAATAGCTTTTGGACTCGTTTTGCCATTTATTATATACCCGGGGTTTCAAATGGTGGTAAGGATAGGGGTCGGCGTTTGGTATATATTAAGACATTTGACAAATTGCTCTAGCACCATTGCTTTGCCAAGCTATTTTAATTAAAATATTTAAGTTTTTTGGCTATATTTTGCTGTCTCTCTCTCTCTCTCATATTTTATTTTGCCCAAACATAGGTTTAAAAGTTTTAAAACATCACCTTGTACAGTATTTAAAAATACTTTACAATTGGTTAATTACTAATAATTAAATAATAGTTTTAATATTTACTATAATGAAATATATTAGTAATAGGATGGCCCAATGACAATAAAAGTTATAAATATTTTAATGTATTAAAAATAAGACAAAATAAAAATTTTAAAATAATACATTAATGGCAAACAATTTGTTATTTTAGACATTTAGATATCATTAATTAAAAAAATAAATTTGCGTTGATTATATAACAAGTTTGTGTTTAACATTTTGTATTATAAAAATTTGTTTAAATTTTTTTTTGGTATATAATCTGTTAAAAAGATAAAACAAAAAGTGATTTATTAATTGTTAAATGTGTTATAAAAATGTTTGTTATAGTATTAAAATATGTATAATTGTTTTTATACATATTTTATAATAAATTACTTAAAATATTGAATTTAATATACAATGTATTACATTATATAATAAAATTTGTTTTGTTTATAGTTTTATTTAAAAACATAACATTCAAGCGATGATATGTTGGGTTTCAATAAATTTGTTTTATTTTAAAAGTATATAAATGTTTATAATATGTAATACAAGTTAGTAAATAAATTAACCTTTTTATAAATTTATAAATAAATATCAAATTAAATTTATTTATACAAAAAAATAAATTAATCAACAGTTTGGGGTTAAATAAAAATCAATTATTAAATATAAAATAAATTTATTTTCAAATTATATTTTATATATAAAGTATTTAATATAAGTTTCATGATTAGGAAATAATTTATTAAATTAATAAAAAAAGGTTTAAATTTATTTATTGAATTAATTATTGTATTAAATTATGTATTTTAAATACATTACTTTACTTTACATTAAATTGCTTGAAAACATATTTTATTATAAATTTAAAATAATGTTAATAAATCACTTTAAAATTACAATTTATACTATATAATTTGTTATATTAATTTAAAAGTGACCCTAATTTTTGTAAATTTTTATTACATATTTATATTTAAAAAAGTTTTAAGATATTTAACACTATTATAACATATAAAATATTAATTTATTAAGTATATAAGAAAATTATATAATATAAGTGTGATATTAATCAAACAAAATGATGATTAAATTCATTGAAAAAATATATAAAATTTATTTAATTTATTTCGCATAAAATTATAATTTATTTTCAAACAAAAAATAACAATTTTATTATAAACGATAAATTACAGACATTTTTATACAAGTTGTTGTTTTGAAGCCAAGAAAATAATAATTGATTAGAAATTTGTGGTAATTTTAAATGAATTAAAAATAATATATAATAATAATCAGATAATAAAAAATATAAATTAAAAACTATTTGACACAATTATAATGAGTGATTAGATTATATGTAATGAGCAGTAAAAGTGTTTTTTGATTCAATATAATTTATTTATAATTATATATTATATTTTGTTATTTGAAAAAGTTGTGTATAATTTATTATTATTTTTTAAAAGTAATTAAATCTCTGTAACAAAATGTATTATTTAAATAAATATTATATAAAGAAACTAAACATTATATTTTATTACAGATTGAGATAAAAGTATATACAGAAGTATATAAATAAAATAAATTGCTTTTTCATTGTAATATTTATTTAACAAACAAAACCCAAACAATTTAAACAAATGATTTAATTATTTATTTGGTTTGTATAGAGATAACAATTGTTAGATTAAGTTAAAGTATAATAATAGATATAATTTGCTGTCAAATAAGTTCACAGTTTTGCCTTTTTCTTCAAATCAATAAATCATTAAAATTATGAAATATTTTGCTTTACTTATACATAAAAACCTAATTTATTGGATTTAATTAAATATTTTTAAAAAATAATTGTCAGATAATTAGTCTCTCTTTCTCTCTCTCTCTCTCTCTCTCTCTCTCTCTCTCTCTCTCTCACATAGTCTCTCTCTCTCTCTCAACGTATAATTGACTGATTACTGAACCGTTGATTAATTAATTGATTGTCAGATAAAACAATTGTGCATTGAATTGAAATTTTATTTTTATTATTTAATTTAAATGTTTTTTTTAAATTCAAAATTTTATTTATATTAGCTTGGCTTGTGGGATTCTGCATAAAGTAAATAATAATTAAAAATTAATAAAATACAAACTAGGTGAGATAAAAATCTCAAAATTTACAATTATATATGTCATGATGTTTTGCACATAACCTACAATACATTTTTTATTTTGAACATACATGTTCAAATTATAGGTGTAAATCTGTACAGCAAAAAGTACCAGGGTTATTTTAAATCTGAGCATACCAAAATGTTCAGCGTAGAAAATTAGTGAAGACATATTTCTGGATTTTTTAAAATTTTGTCCCATAATTTTTTTAAATTAATTTTAATACACAAACTTTGAAGTTACAAATAATTATAAAACAGCAATGAGTTGACGTATCATGGTCAAATTAAGTCCATTCTAATCCAAATTTATTAAGCTTAAAATCATTTCATCACATCAACATTGTATCTCTTTTAGTTTAAAAGTTATAAGTAACTTTTGTTTTTAGATAAAATAATTTAACTCAGTTTTATTATAAAACATGAACTTTATGCAGAATCCCACAAGCCAAGCTAATAGCTTTAAATTGATTTTAAATTAGTATAGATTTGTAACTAAAACTTTGTGAATATTTGAATAGATTTTAATATAAAGTTTTATATTTCCTTTTACTTTACGTAATATTTAGGTATTTTTTGTAGTTAAATGTATATTAATTAATTATTAGATTATAAATGGGTTTTTAAAAGTGTATTTAAATTTTAATGGCATTTATATCTTAAAAGCTTTTAAATAAATATTTAAATACTTTTATTTAAATACTTTTTTATTTATTTAAAACTATTGAATAATTAGTAATTATTAATTACCTTAATTTTTTATAACAAATTAAAATAACTAATAAATACTAAATGAATGGGATATTAATGTTAATGTCTTTGTGTTGATCAGGTGTTCCGGACCCGTACGCCACCCGAAGCCATAGAGTTGGTGTCCCGACTACTGGAGTACACGCCATCGTCGCGCATAACGCCACTGCAGGCCTGTGGTCACCCGTTTTTCAATGAACTACGAGAGCCGGGCACTCGACTGCCTAACAACAAGGAGTTGCCGCCACTATTCAACTTCACAGACCATGAACTCAAGATACAGCCGTCGCTCGAGTCGGTACTCATACCGCCTCACTTTCGCTCGAGCGTAGGCTCGGGTGCCGTCGGCGGCGTCGGTCTGGCCGCGTCGACGTCCGGTGTGGCCGCCCAGTCATCGGCCGTTGCCGGCGGCGGTGTTGGCGCCGCCAGTATGTCGTGCGGTATGACATCCGTGACCGGCGGCGTCGCCAGTGATCTCCAGCAAACGGTGTCGACATCGGGATCGGTGGCCGGTTCGGTGCCCACCGCTACCGATATGTTACAGTCAGCGGCTGCCGTCGGCGGCGACGCCCAGACGAGTACGGGTGGGCCGACGGTAGTGGCGGCCACTTCTTCACAACAATGATTAGTATATAATTAGTGTTTAATTATAACAAAAAGAGTTAAATATTATTATTATTATATATAAACACATAAAACAAACAAAGAGTTTATATAAAAAACAAAACTAATTAAAACTAAAAACAGATTTAAATTTCACTATTAGTTTGTAAAATGTGAGTAAAGTTTTACAAACATTTTAATCACAAATTTAATGTATATTTCATTCACAAAACAAACAAATATTTTTCATTTGATTTGATAGTTGTATTGAGTTTTTAAACGTGAAAAAAACCAAAATCCCATAGAGTTTTGCGTTTAAAACTACAAAACACATTGTGTTTTCACACATACAATAACATACATAACAAAAATATGGGCTCATTTTTGGGGCCAAAAACTAATGTTTAATTGTAATTGAATTGTAAATCATTTTTATTATTTTATTAGTTGTCAAACAATTGGCCGATAATAATTTTTTGTTTGTTTTTTAAATTAAGTAATTGATTTTAATTTGTTGTTTTTAATTGTGTATAAAAAACTTACTATTTCTTAGCCTAAACCCGTCCCATTTTTTTGTTTTGCCATACGATTTGATATATTAATAGTCGCTTTAATTGTCTCATAGTTTTATAGATGCAATTCATATCATCATTTCAAAAAAGCACTGTTTAATTAAATTAATTAAATAAATACTTAGTATTTTCAACCCTAATTATAATTAACTATGTATTTCTATCGCCACCACTACTCGTATGGACTCGTATTTTTAATTAAATTTATGAAAAAAATTTAATTTTAATTTTTTATTTGTAATGAATCGATGATAAGATTTAATAACGATTTATTTTGTTTGTTTTATTTGTGTTTTTATTGAAAAGATAATAATTTAATTTTAATTAAATATTTAAAAAAACAACATTGAATTTGTGTTTAACATATTTTGGTGTTTAAAATAATATTATTTAATATTATTTTGTAGTAAAACTTATAATTTTATGATTTATAAAAACCTGTTGGCCACTCTTTTATTAATTATATTATTATTAATTAATTGATTATTTTTAATGAATGTGTAAATAATTTTTAATTCATTAATTAAAAACCAGAAATTTTATTGTCTCTAAAAAAATAGTAATATTTTTTTGCCTTTATTTTGTTTGAATGAGAAAAACATTAAATTTTGTTTTTAATTTTAAACTTTTAGTTTATTTTTATTTAAATAAATTATTTGTTTTTAAATTGATTTTATTAATTAATTGTTAAATTTTAATTAATTAATCTTATGACACATGAAACAAGTAGTTAAATATAATTAAATAACAAACAAAAAACATTATATATAAATAGCTGTTTGTATAAATTTAAATGTAAAAGTTAATTAACTTTTAATTTATATTAACTAATGCCTGCATGACAAAATTAGCAAGCTATAAATTTAATTAATAGTTTATTTTTAGCCCTAAATGTACAAATTAAATGTGCAAATAATTTATAATTAATTATTATTTAATATTATTATTATTATATAAAACAGATATTGTGTCTTAAAAACTTTTAATACCGATATTTAAAACTAAAACAATTAATATAAATGTTTTAATTTGTAAATTGTTAGTTAAATAAAATGATGAGCTACCACCAACGACAATATCCAGGTCTTTTTTAATTACAAATTATAATTTATAATGTCTAATTAAAACTATAATTTGTTTTTTATAACTAGATAAATTGTTTGCAAGTTGTTTTTTCTATGGCACCAATTGTTTGTTATATATATATATTTGAAACCAATTTATAAATCACCAGTTAATTTATAAATAATTAATTAAATATTACAATTCATGTACAGATAAAACAAACATAAAATATCTTTTTAAATCTTTGAACCAAATGACCAAGATCATAAAAAATACTTGATATTATTATTATTATTGATTTTATTATTAAATAGTAAAATGTGAAATATAATAATTATAATAATTAATTAACTGATACTATTACACAAAATGTATAATTATTTGTAATATTAAAATAAACCATCGCTTTATTGTGAACCAGATATATACCCCAAAAAATAACCTAGATACAATTTTGAAATTTTAATAATTAACAAAAATTTGTGTATAAATTAAATTAAAAATATTTAATACTAGACTTTTAACTAATATAAAACAAATGTTTGTAAATGTTAATATCAATTAATTAAACTATATAATATAAATAACATTTATTTAATAGTAATTAATTGATCAGAGAGAAATATTATATATTATATAATGTATATAATTATTATACATTGAACAACAAATTTTTAAAAATGTACTTGATGAAATTAAACTACAAACCATTAGTTAAATTTAAACTATAAAATTATTTTAATTAAATTAATTTAGTTGGTATTGTCATCCAAAAGTTTTACAATTGTTTTTAATTGATTTGTTTAATTGTAAAATATTTTATGTTTTATTTATTTGTAATTATATTTGGGTTTAGATAATTTTTAGCTTGATTATTTATTAGTTATAATTATTGTTATAAATTATTATTTACTTATAATAATACAGCGAAATCATGTCTTTTTTAAATAAAACTTATAATTATATTAATTCACTATTAAATCACTTAAAACTTAATTAAATGCTTATTTAAATGGGTAATAATAATGACACCAAACGCCTCAAAACAACTCTTATAAATGTATTTCATTGTAAATATTTAATTTTAAAAACAAATTTATGTTTATTTCATAATAAAAATTGTAATTAATTAATTAATAAAAACCATTTTGATGTTAATCTTGGTGATTTCTTTTTTTTAAATATTAAAATCTATTGTTTTACTAACAAATTACTGGCCAATTGTATTGACTATTATCCCTAAAATCTTATCTTATTTTAAAATAAGTTATATAATTAAAACAATATTAATAGTATATGAGAAATTATATAATTATAATAAATAAAAAATTAAATACATAATACTAATTGCATGTAGTATTAGTTACAATTAGTATTAGTAATAGTTAACTAATTGCATGAAATTATTTTTATTTAAATTTATTTTTAAAAGTATTATTAAATTAACGGTATTTTAAAAGTCATTAAGAAATCTAATCAATTGGTTAGACATTAAAGATATTCAACACAAATGTGCGACAAATTGTCAAAACTCTTTGAGTGCTGTTATCCTCTATTCAGACGCAAACCAAAGACCAGACAATCGTTGACCGGATATACCGTTCAAATCAAGTCTTTCGATCGATTCGGTGATGATTTGTGTCAAACAATACTCAGTTATCTATCACTTGAAGACCGGTTCCGATACGAGAGTGTCTCCAAACAGTGGCAAAGAGTCATATTTGAGACACAACTGGACATCGAAGAAGTGGAACAATATTCTGTCGGAGAATACAAGAAATACTTTGAGTGGACACTCAAGAAGTGTCCAAACATTAGATCCATTGAATTGCCAGTCATTATAGAAGAGTACACTGAATGGGCGGTTAATCTGATTATCAAGCACTGCAACAGTTTGACTACGATTTGGGGACAAACATCTTTAAACAAACATCACGGACTAAGTTTAGATCAGTTATTAACAAAGTTTGCTAATACTTTGGATAATTTCACAATAGAGTCAGGGAGTGATACCATCAATGAAAACTTCAAATTGTGTCAAAAAATAAACAAATTATATATCGGTTGCGATAATTTGGACAAACTTTTTGAGTATATATTAAATGGCAATAAAAACCAGAGAGTTTTTCCTAAATTAAAAGGTATTTACTTATTTTGCGATCAAAACAATATCCAGAATTGGCATATGAAGACATTTGTGACCAATTATAGCAATCAATTGAAATATTTTTGTGTAATTTTTGTTAATACTGATTATCAGTCTATGTTTATATTAATGAACGGTTTGTCTCAAATGTCAGCATTAATTGGTTTAACAATTCAAACAAATAGCGATTTATTACCCAAACTATTGGTACCAATTGGTCGCAAGTGTCGACGACTCAAACGTTTAGTTATTATAATAAATTATGAATCAAATGATATTTACAATGAAATGTTGCAAACAATTGACACAAATTTTAGACAATTAAAAAGATTAGTAATTGATACCGAAAATACTGAATCAAGTCTTCAATTGTCCGCCGATTCACTCAATCATTGCCACCGATTAACACATCTATATCTTGAATGGTGTGAAGTGTCGGATGAGTTTGTGTCAAATATTGGCCACAAATTTCCTAGACTTCAGTCATTGTATATGTCATCAAATAATCTAAGAGTTTATGACAATCTTTTCAATTCATTGGTCACAATCAAGACATTAAGAAATGTTATTATAAATACTGATTGCAATCCCTTTGGATGGACTCAAAAAGCTTACAATAATTTCAAACAAAAGTGTCCCAAAGTTAAGGATTATAATAACAAATATGAAGATATTTGGTATTAAATAAATTAAAACTAAATAAAATATTATTCTTTGTTTAAATTATATTTAAAATTATTTTGAAACTTAATTTAAATTATTTACTAAAATATAACACTTAAAAATTTAATATATACAAAACAATTAAGCAAGAAAAATTCAAATTATAGATATTTGTTTATATACAAAATGTTTAAAAATGTTTAAAATTAAATTAGACACTTGTAAATTTTTATTGTTTTAAATTATAAATTATAAAAGTACCATTAAATGTCTATCTATTTTACAATGAAAATTTTACAAAATAACAAGATAAAATTTTTAAAATTAGACACTAAATTATCATGCTAACAAATTGAAGTTTAAAATTCAAAATATTGAATCAATAACTTATTGTAAATAAGTTAAATATTGTAAAATAAAGTCATAATTCAATGACCAAAATAGTAGTAAATGAATGAAATAAAAGTACAAAAGACCGACACAACCGGTGCCCAAGAAGTGGCCGACCAAACCATCAAGAAGTGTCGTATTTGTTAGTTAACAGATTATAAGTTAACTTTTAATGTGTCAAACATTAGTTTTAAACGAGTCTATTGTTTAATCAAAATAACCGTATTTATAAATTATTAACAACTTTTAAAAATAATTTAAATAGAGATTAATTTATAATTTACAGAAAATTAACGGTACTTTTCAGTCATTAAGAAATCTAATCAATTGGTTAGACATTAAAGATATTCAACACAAATGTGGGATCGTTTGACACAACTGTTTGAATGTTGTTATCCTCTATTCAAACGCAAACCAAAGACCAGACAATCGTTGACCGGATATACCGTTCAAATCAAGTCTTTCGATCGGTTTGGCGATGATTTGTGCCAATTATTGCTCAGTTGTCTACCACTAGAAGACCGGTTCCGATACGAGAGTGTCTCCAAACAGTGGAAAAGAGTCATATTTGAGACACAAATGGATATTCAAGAAGTGGAAGAATATTCGGTCAATAAATACAAGAAATACTTTGAGTGGACTCTCAAAAAGTGTCTCAATATTACTGCCATTGAATTGCCAGCCATTATAGAAGAATACACTGAATGGGCGGTCAATCTTGTTATCAATCACTGCCACAGTTTGTCTACTATTCGGCAAATAAGACATGTAGAAACTCAACAAAGTTTGGATCAGTTATTAACAAAGTTTGCCAATACTTTGGTTTATGTGTCAATCAGTTTAAACAGTGATTCACTCAAAGAAAACATAATATTGTGTCAAAAAATAAATAGTCTTTGTATGGATGACCGGGAATTTGACACCTTTTTTGATGATATATTGAATTGCAATCAAAACCAAAGATGTTTTCCTAAATTAAAGTCTATTCACTTAAATCTTTTCCAAAACAACATCCAAAGTGCAAGTAATATGAATGCATTTGTGACTTATTATGGCAATCAAATGAAAAAAGTTAGTATATATTTTCATAATACTGATGATGACATAGACATGTCTGTATTGATGACCGGTTTGTTTCAATTGTCGGCATTAATTGATTTAAGAATTAAAACAAATAGCCATTTATTGCCCAAACTATTGATACCAATTGGACGCAAATGTCGACGACTCAAGCAATTATTTCTTGTGTCAGATTATGAATCAATTGATATTTACAATGAAATGTTGCAAACAATTGACACTAACTTTAGACAATTAAAACGCTTATTAATTATCAAACAAACAATTTTAGTACAAAATCCTAAATCAAGTCTGGAATTGTCCACCGATTCACTTAATCATTGCCACCGATTAACACATCTATCTATTGGATGGTGTGAAGTGTCGGATCAGTTTATGTCAAACATTGGCCACAAATTTCCTAAACTTCAGTCTTTATATATATCATCAACTAATTTGAGAGTTTATGACAATATATTCAACTCATTGGTCACAATCAAGACATTGCGAAGACTTTCATTATCTACTCAATCAGCACCTTATGGATGGACTCAAAAAGTTTACAATGATTTCAAACAAAAGTGTCCGAAAGTTAAGGACTATTATAACAAACAAGAAAAGTTTTATTTTTAAATAAATTAACACTATATATTTTCTATTGATTTTATATTATTTAGTTATATTAATATTATATACACAAAAAAATTAGCAAATAATTTTATATTATATTGAATAGATTACACCCTAAAATTTTTGCTGGATAAGTTTTAAAATATTTATCAATCACTACCATAGTTTGGCTACTATTTGGCAAAAAAAAACAAATTCATGGCAAATCAAGTTAAGTAAGATCAATTATAAAAATTAATAATACTGACGATAAGTCTTTATTGATGACTCATATATCATCAGTCAATTTTAGTTAACTGTATTAGTTAATTATATCATATACAGTAAATTGTATTGGGGGCCAATATGGCGGAAATGTTTAGTTTAATATGCAAAATTTTTATATTATAATTAAGAC
>JAQIWK010000711.1:0-13909 GCA_034695265.1 Dissorhina ornata | reverse complement strand
TATATATATTTTTATATTATTTATAGGACTCGTCTTCAAGTAATCTTGGTTTTAGATGTGCTGCCGATTATCCAAAAGATTAAATCATATCTTAATTAATAACTTTAGTAAGTAATATAAAATTTAAATAAATATAATCCAGTCATGTAATGTTTTTATTTGTGTAAAATTGAATGTTTTTATTAAATGTATTTTAAAATAAATATTTTATAAACTTTTTTAAATGTCAATATTCAATGGAAATCATTTTTAACATTAATTTTTCATCAACTAAAAGTAGACTATAGTTTTAATCATTAGTTGTTTGCAATCGTATTGGTTGTATTGTTATCTACTAATAAATTATCAAGCAAAATATTTTCATATCCTGGTTATTATAAAAGTCGCCATTTTTGTATATTGTAATTTTTAATAATTAACTATTAGATTATATTTGTTGTTTAATTGTGTTGATTGCCATTAAAAGTAACAATTAGTATAACAAACCATCCGTACGGATACACATTGTAAGTTATTTGATGTTAATTCATATTATTTAATAATTAATGCAAATATTTTGTCATTTATTTTATATAAATTGTATTTAAAAAATAGTAAAACTCTTAAGAAGTAATAATAACACAAATGGACGCAAAACCTGATGAAATGATTGCACACAAAGTCTATCCCAAAGACTCTTTGGATAGATTTGGTGACGATTTGTGTGAAGTCTTGTTGTCTTATATGTCATTCAAAGACCGATTCCGATGTGAATGTGTGTCCAAACAGTGGCAGCGATTGATATTCACGACACAATATGAATTGATTTATGGTTGTGCAGGAATTGAACCAAATATTGATACAATTGTCAAAAAATGTCCAAACATTACATCAATTGGTAGTTTAGATAATGGCCATTATTTTAGTGTCAAAACAATGGATAAAATCTTTAAAAAGTTTGGCAAACAATTGAAGACAATTGGATCGTGGAATAGAGGTGATGTGTGGAACAAATCAATTGAAACTAACATTAACTTTTGCACTAATATTACTGAAATGGATATTCACTTGACTATAATTAACGACAAGTTTTTGCAATTTTTTTGTATCAAAAATGAGATTTTATTCCCAAAACTAAGAAAATTTAAATTTTATTATCGAAATGAATTCATGAATGGATTGAAAATATTTGTCGATAACTATAGAAATCAATTGAAATTTATTCATATCGACAGAGTTTATTGGATTAATGATGAACCATTTGAAGTACTGTTCAATTGTTTATCACAAATGCAAGCATTAAATCATTTGACGATTTATTTCAATCAAATTAATGCGGACATGATTTTCATTAATTTGCCACAAATTGGACGCCAATTAAGACATTTAAAAAGTTTATCGCTTGAGTTGTATCATGGAATCACATCAAACCAATGGTCAGATTTGATGCAAACAATTACCGATAACTTTAAACAAATAAAACGTCTGTCAATATTCAGTCTATCAACTAAGTTACCAATGGACAGACTTGTGTCCAAACGTATCACACATTTGACTCTTAAAATCTTAGAAAATTCATTAAAAGATGAGTTTTGGGACAATATATCAACAAAACTACCAAAACTTCAATACATTTCTATTCACCCCAAATGTTTAACCGATAATGTATTGAATGGTTCATCAAAACTACCAAAACTGCAATATATTAGACTCGAGGGTCTACCAAAGTATAGCGAAATGGTAATCAATCAATTGATCCATAATGGCTATAAATATACTACCGTTTGGAATAACAGTATAATAATTACAAGAAATAATTTGTATAAAAATTTAATCAAAAATTATTTGTATAATTAATTGCTTTCATTATTTTGTTAATTTATAATTGTACTACAAATGTGTATTTTATATAATGTGTATTCAATAAAATTTATTATTTATTTAAAATATTAAAAATTATCAAATTTTTTAAATGTATAATAAAAACAACACTCGAAGCCCTGGAGATAGCCAACATTTTTTGTCCCCCTTTTTCCCAACCCATACCTACCCTTTCCTTTTGCTCTTTCTATTCAACTCTAACCCCAAATGTGAATCCCATTTGAATTGATTGTCTGAATATATCTATCAGTTTGAGAGTGCGTTCAGTGTTTCACACAATTTATCACACAATTGTAGTCATCATTGAATCAAATTTTTCCAATAATTGAATCAATGTTTTACTCAATAGATAAATCAAATCAATCGCTCATATATCCATCAAAAACAACTGAATTGTTTGATTACAGTTTGTAAATATTTTTTGCCGCAAATATCGGCAAAATGACCAGTAATTTGATGAAAATATTCAATTATAAACACAATTATAATAAATTAAATCAGTTTAACAAAACAAAATTAAAGTTTTATTAAAATTTATAGTCAATTACAATATACACAGTTTAAAAATTATTTTATTGATTCAAAAAACTTTGAAATATACAAAATTACATTCAAATTACTCAAAATAAAAATTTAAATTACTAGATTAAATACTAACTAAATGGCATACATGGTAAATTAATTATATTTTAGTTACTTTAAAAAAATTAGACTATTGTTAAGAATATTCTGTTTGCAAAGTTTATGATTATAATAATAGTAGTAATTTCATAATTTGTTCAAGGTATTTATCAAATTTTTAATTACGCAAAAAAATCACAGGTATTTCTGGAATAAATATCAAGCTACTTTAAAATGATTGATTGACTTTTTAAAAATAACATAAAAATATCAAAGACTTATTCATTAAACTAAATGTATTTACATTTAAAAGTATATGTTTAGGGCTTTGCAAACATAAATTCTTGACATTATTGTTAATAATATTCATTAAAAATAATAATAATATAATAATAATTTAAAAATCAATTACAAATAATACTGTATTTACAAATTTAAAATTATATATAATTTTAATATAAATATAAATTATAATAATTGTAATCAATTAATAATGATGGACAATTGGACAACACCTAGAAATTATTTAACTAGCTTTGTAAATATAATGGATTGTATGTCAAAAGTAAATTTTTTAATTATTAATTTCAATTAATAATTTATGGTTCAATTAATAAAATTAATTGAAATTATTTTTAGATTAACAAATTTTTTTTACTTTCAGTAGTTTAATATTATTTAACATATTTATAATATTTATATATATTTTGTTAATAAAAATATTTTGTAATATATAGAATATATTCAATATTTATATGATATATAAGATGTATAAAAAAGATTTATTTTATATCATGGTATAAGAGGTTTATGTATAGCAACAACCAAACAAAAAAAATCTTTCATCTAATTCCTTCTGGTATTACATTATATTTATATATAAATAATAATATTTATATAATAATAAGCATATTATTATGCATTTCAAACAATATAAATTATATAACAAATATCTATCTATCTATAATATAAATAATAATATTATTATCATTAATAAATTAAACTGACATAACATTAGCGAGCAATGTCTAAGGAGTTTGACTTGACTTTGTTTAGTTGGTGTTTATTATGTTTATATATATATATATTTTTGTTCAAGATACTTATTTAATATTATAAGGCATTTACGAGGGATTTATATATCAAAACAAATAATTTTTTTCAAATATATACATAACTTTTTTTTCGTTTTAAAAAGCCTATGGTTTTTATTGGTATTATTATTGATAGTTGTTATAGACTTTGGCTTTGTTTGACAACCCGTCGGCGCCTGAGACCGATGTCTTCATAATAGGAGTCGGTTTGAAAGCATTCGTCCCAAAACTGCTCCATTGTATGGTAGAGATGGGGCTTAACCCCCGATAGGGCATGATTTTCATCAGGATATACCTGAGTTTGAAACATCACGTTAGCGTCGGTCAGTGCCTTCATTAACACCATTGATTGCTGGACGTGTACGTTGTCTACCCGGTCACCATAGGGTAACCAAAAGTTAAACAAAATATATTTATTATTAAAAAATTAGTAACAAATTTTTTGATAATTTTTTAATTGCTTAAAATTAAACTATTCAAAAAACTATTGACTAAATTATTTTATTAGTATAACAAATACTAGAAAATATGTATAGTTTTCTAAATTTAAAACTATATTTTTAAAAATTCATATTTTATTTACTATAATATATTCACAAAAAATAGGCTTTAAAACTAAAATATTATGTATTTCTTGGAAAACACATATTTGATAAAAAGTTGTTGGTAATTTATGTGCATTTTTAAAAAGCAATTGGAAATATAATGGCTATAACATGCTTAACAAAAAAATGTATATATAATATATGATAAAAAAAAATTCAGACATACCATCAGCTGATCCATGGCATAATAAAAACTTTTTGCCCTTAAAATTATGTGCTCGGGTTAGTACATCGGATCGCAAATAGCTTTCCATATTATCTTTAGGTAAACCCATATATCTCTCGGTATATACGGAGTCTGTTTGGTTAGCCGCCAAAAAAAAGCAATACAATTGCACCCAAAAAACAAACATAAAAAGTACATTAAATATAATGATAAACATAAAGCAAGGATTATTATTATGATAAAATCATGTGTTGTTTTAGATAAAATATTATATAATCATATACTAACCATAAAGTAGCCACGAAGTAACCGGAGCTACCGATACACCACATGAAAACACCGGATTATTAGTGTCCATAGCCAGTGCTAGTGCGGTAGCGTAACCACCTGTATATCAAACACAAATTTGCATATAATATTAGTTTATTATACAATATATTGATTTAATTATGAATATAATAAATAACTATAGTTATATAACAATGCATTTAAATCTTTATATTATACTATGTATTGATTTAATATATATATACTGACCATAACTCCAGCCCCAAATACCAATGGCATCCTTATTAACGTAACTATAGTTATCGCGAAAATATCTGCAATTATAATGAAAAATAATTGATTAAAATTAATGATTAAAAAATAAAAACAATTAGTAATCATCCGTATAAACATGATAATTGATTTTTTGTTTGTTAGGCTTAATTATATAATCAGCTTTAATAAATTTTTGTTGTATTGTATAAGCACTTAATTAATTCACTGTGTATTTAATACAATACAATAATATGTTTGATAATTAAATTGATTTTTTTGTTTGGCAATGATTTACTATTAGTTATGTAAATGAGTTTATAAAAAACAAGTTAAACAATTAGGATTAAAATATTATATAATTATCAAGTTAAAATCTATTTTGGCACTGGTGAAATAAACTGCACTTATCACAAACATTTTATTTTATTTTACATTCAAATTATTTATTCAAATAAATGTTTAATGTTTGATATTAAAACTAAATTCAATAGTAATGTATATTGTATTTCAAGTCTAGTTTTTTTGAATAAAAAACAGGAATACCTTTTTTAATACAAAAGTGTAAATTTAAATAATAAAATCAAATCAATAGTTACTATATTTGAGTGAATAAATGAACTTATTTTTGAAGGCATTTGAGTGATAATAATATATATTTACCATTTAAGGGTTAGTTTTTTTACATATAAAAAATCGTTTCAAACAATGAATTAATAAAATATTTTTATTTAGTGGAGAGAAAAATAGGAGTTTAAAAAAAGACTTCAAAACAAAATTAGTTTAAGTGTTGAAAAAAGTATATATAAATCCTTTATATTTTGGCTTTTATTTTGATACAAAACATTTTTTTGTCACATATAAAAGAAATGCTAAAAAAATCAATACTTTTTTGTATTTAAAATAAAATGAGACAGACCATAATAGTGGTGCAAATATAAAGTTTAGTTACATTCACAATAAAATACTTTATTTAAAGTATTATAATTTTGAAGCTGTTTTGCAATTATTAAGAAATTTGCTATTTTTAAAACAAATTATTTATTTTAAACAACTTGTAATTTTAATATATTTTTTGTAGTTTTAAATTTGCAAATAAAAGTTGTTAATTGATTTTACACTATAGATGTAATTTTAGATGTGTTTAATAGACATAAATAAATCATTTTGAAAGACATATACTTAAAAGAAACATAATATGGGTTTGGGTTTTAACCGCCAATTCGGTGTTAATAAGCTGTAAAACAATTCACCAGAATTTCGCTCTCTCTCTCTCGTAATCTCTCTCTCTCTCTCTCGTAATCTCTCTCTCTCTCTCTCTCGTAATCTCTCTCTCTCTCTCTCTCTCTTGTAGTCTCGCTCTCTCTCTCTCATCACAACTCATTTGAGTGCGAAAATGAATTAATTATAGGAAACTCTTGTCTTTCTATTCAATTTATTTTGAATTTTTATTTGTTTTTTTTGCCTCAAAATGAAGTGAGAATTGGAGAGTAAATTAAATTTTATTATAGTTAACGAACTCAATGCCCAGACATTTATATCTAACTATATATATTATATATAATTCAATAAATTAGTTGTAAATGTTTGCAAAACTTCAAGGAATATTCACTGACAATATAAATAACACGACTAACCATTAAATTTTTATACTATATATAGACATAATGTGCACTCAATTTAGTGAAAATTAATTAAACAAAACTTAAATCTCAAAATGTGTGCCACATTTGTCTCACAAAATTGTTTTTAAATTTAATTATTTCTCAAAATAATAATACATTAACGATACAGAAAGCAATCATTAATTTTAATATTAAAAATTTTTCTACAATATACTAATATAACTAATGTATTATATAAGATAAAAATATATTTAGCCTGGTTTTTAGCTTAATAACAACATTAAACTATATTGAAAAATTAAATTTAAATTAAACTCAATGGCTTAAATAAATTTAATTAATATAATTTTATAAACTATACTGTTTTTTAGTGTATATATTTAATATAATATACAATAAAACTAATGCATTTGAGTTTGCGAGACATTAGTTCATTAAATTAGTTAATGTAATCTCATTATGGGTTAAATGAGTGCCAGGATATAATCATAATATAGCTTTAAAAAGTATATTAAATTAATTTAATAATAGCAAAATTTAAAAGTATCCAGTAAACATACTTAGCGACAGCAATTTGATCCTCGACCTCCACGGTACCCAAATTGTGGTACAACTCGTGCATATTTTTATCACCCTGGTTACCACTACCACGACCATCAACAAAAGCGTAGATAATGTTCTTGGTCGATGTCACATAAGTGCCCCAATTAATCTGCCACCTTTCGGTCACCATTTGTGACCCTGGTCCTCCATATACCTTAAACATTATGCACAAAAAAAATTAATTTAATTAGATTTATAATTTGAAATTTTAAAACTTTATAATTTAAAATAAATATTTTTTTAATGATATTTAAATTTTGAATAAAAATTTAGTGCAAAATAAATTTGTTGTTTTTGTTTGTCTATCAAAATGTATATATAAAAGTAAATTCAATATGTATTTTGCATAACAATGACAATCAATAGAAACGGTTTTTATTTTGTGTATATTTTAATGGTTTTTATAATTTTATTTGCAAATCAACTCAACATAAAATGCAAAAATTGTCTCAATTTGTGTTTATTTTGTGTTCAAGTTTTTTTTTATTTACATAAAACTAGTCTATAATAAGATTTTTGTTTTGTTTATTTTTGTATTAAAAAAATATATATTATAATAATAAATTCAATGAATAATAAAAAGTTGTTTGATGATAAAAACTATAGTTTTTATTATAAATATAATAGTTTTAATAATTTTAAGTACATTTCTTTATCATCTTATATTTCATATATAAAAATTTTATAATAAAATAATAAAAAGCATTAAAAGTATTTACATTAAAACAAATAAATAGTTTTTAAAGAAAAATAAATGGATTTTTATTTATAAAAAAAACTTTTTGTTTGCCTTTTTTATATCATAATTTTAAAATATTAGAAACTATTTTTTATATATAAAAAAAATAAATCAATTACATAAATAATATCAAAAATTTTATATCAAAAAAAAAATTTCATTAATACAATTTCAAAGTAAATGATTGACAAAACTAAACTTGTTAAGTGTTTGGCAAATGATTTTCATTGGCAACAAAAAAAAATAAATGTTTGATTCAATTTATATCATGGTATACAAAAAAAAGTGCCTGAGCCTTAGGGCACCTATAGGTCTCATATCCTTATAGTATTACATTACTATTTATTTAGCTATTCATAACATTTTTGTGTACACATATTGCTTGAATAAAAAAAAAATTGCTAACATTTTATTAATACCATGATATTTATACTGTTCATGCACATTTTTCTATATTTGTTGTTGGTGCCATTAAATTCATGTTACATTTCTTACAGTTAATTGAATTTTTTCCTTCAATACAATAAATATGATATGAAAAACCAGAATAACTTTTTTGTTGGTCGATAGAAATTGTTGTAAAAAAATTATTTCTATATTTATATAAATTTCTTTGAATTCAATGCTCACTTATTTTTTTTTACTTCACCTAAACTTTAACTATAATATATAGGAAATTGTATTAAAACTGTTTTTATTAAGTTTTTTTCACTTTAAAAAAGTAAAGTAAGTTTATAATACAAAATACTTGTAATCCATAGGATTATACCCTTTCCTATATATATAATTCGTTAAGTAGTTTAAGTAAACAATTTTGTGTCAAACAAAAAATGCATTTTATTTGATGCCATCTCTCTCTCTCTCTCTCTCTCTCTCTCTCTCTCTCTCTATGTTATCACCAAAAATACACTCAAATACACTTAAAAGCAGTAAAAAGCTATAGTTGTTTAGTGTTTAAGCATTTTATGTTTTTTCATATAAAAAATTATCTAAAAAAGTAATGAATAATTAAAATCTACAAAAGCTTTTTAAATAAATTTAGTTATCAACTTAAATGTTATTGCTAAACATGTTAAAAATATACACATCAACAAAATGTACATAATAAGTAGAGATAACGGTCTGTGCCTGGTAATATACTAATGTGCCAGATGAATTTTATATATAAAGTTTAAATTTTTTAGTAATAAAATGAAATATTCAACTAAAAAATATATTTCTTAATATACATATATAAATATATAATATAATAAGATATTTTACTTTTTTTGTATAAAATTTATAGTGTATTACATAAATAATAAATTTTTTAAAAGTGTAATATACATTTTGAGATTATTAGTCGATCACAAAAAAAGTTTACTAAAATTAAATTATTTTTATATAAGAAATATAAAAAATAACAAAAAAATTTCCCAAATTTTTTTTGGCAAAAAATTATCAAAAGATATTATATTTTGTTTCATAATTTTATACTTTAAACACTTTTTTTTGTTGGTTAACATTCAAGACATATGCTATTTATTAAGTTTCATAACTTTTTTTTATATAGTAAGCGATCGATACTAAAAGTATAGTAAGCTTTTGCTCGTTGACTATACTATAAAACATTTTTGTTGTTTTAGTTTTTATATTTATTATATAATATAATACCCAAAACACAGCATCAAAAATAAGACACAAAAAGCATTTCAAAAATTAAAATCATTTTTGTTTTTTAGTTGTTGTTATCAAATGACTTCAAAGTCTCATCTCATTGTATATTGTTTTTGGTTTTATAATGAATAACATGAGAGACAATTGAAAAAACAAGGCTCCACTCAAACAAATTGAGTTTTTTTATTATACAAATTAATTACTAAAACAATAAAAACAAAATTTTGTTGTTGTGTTTAAAAGCAGTATTTTTCATGTTATATAATCATAAAGTAACTGTATTCACAATCCTATTGTTTGCTTAGAAACTAAAAGCAACTAAAATTGTTTTTTCATAAAAAAAATATATAACAAAAAATAAAATTGAGATTTGATTTTAAGTATCATATAAAAAAAATATGCTTGCTTAAAATGCTAAAAAATTGCTATTTAAGCAATATTTTATTTTTATTGTTGTTGTAATAAAATATTTTCAATGCTAACCTGAGAGCAAAGTGAACAAGCTAAAAAAATGCTATTGTTAATCTAAAATAACATACCTGGATCAATAATGGATACTTGACTATTTCATCTTTACGAAAACCGGGCGGCATATAAAGCATCACATGTAAATCTGTTTAATTAAATAAAATAAATAAGTATCTTGGTAATTGGCAATTAGATGATGAGCAAGCATATCATTGAGTTGACATGACATATACCTCTATCACTAATACGGATAACTTGTTTCTCGACAATTGGCAACAATTTATTGGCCAACAAATCGTTGAGACGATTATTTTGATGCATCGTTAAGACTAGTGTATTATCATCGGTACGCCTGAGCTCCTGTTTGGGAGTGTCGGGTCCGCTACACTCGAGTACATAGTATTTGGCGTTTCGGGAAAAGTGGGCCCAATTGTACCGACACTGTTGGCCGGGTAGGGCGCAGGTTAGGCACTCGGGCTGAGTCCGAGTTCGGGTTGAAGTGATTAACATTTTATAAATGTGTCGCTCGCCCGGCCGACCCGGTAAAGTGCTGGCGTAGTACAGGTGCTGAATGCCGGTAAACTCGTCCCGCGATATGGCCATCACCTGTAGGGTGTCGTACGGACCGTCGGTTATAAAGTCACGCTCTGAAGTCTATATTAGTTGTAAATATAATAAAAGATTTAATTAAATTTGTAATTTTGAAAAATTAATATAATTTGATATATTAGCTAATGCAGCAACAAAATCAAAATTCATTTTATCTACTAAACTTATATTGCTATGATATTTAGTAAATTAATTTTATAATACAATTAACTAATTATATTCTGCTAAATATCAGTCATACAAGTTTGGCATATAAAAATACTGCCATAGTAAGATAATTAAACGAGCAAAATTAACTTGCTTAAAAAGTTTATAAATTATATTAAATATAACAAATATTCCTTTGCTTATTCTCTAATGTATATAGCTAAATATAATCATGGTTATTTATATTTGATGGTCAAATACCTTTTGCGTGACTCGAGAAATGTGTCTAAAAAGACTTGAATTATTATGATTAGGCAATCGTATGAAGTATTCCGTGTCTGTGAATAGTGGCGGTTCCGATACATCCACCCAACCCTTGTGGTCTGAATCCAACTCTAGATTCTGTTTAATTCAATAAATAAAAAATAAATATTTGTTTAAAAATATATTTTTACTATAAAATTTGTTAAATAACTAATTAAATTAATTAGTATAAAACTTTTTAAATTTACCAGTTTGCATTCCCAATTATTGTTATTTAAATTACAAATGCTTACAACAGCATAGGTTTGTACCCGCTTCAGCCACGTGACCGATAATTTAATGTTGTTGACCCACGAAATGGTAGTAAAATAATATTCACTATTAAAACACAAATAGACATTAATTTTAATTAATGGCATTAAAATTCTCCTATTAAGTTACGTAAGATAAATTTTGTTATTTGTATTATTACATCGAGATATAAATTATTAAGTTATTCTAGTTATTATTACATAAATAATCTAGTTTTCAAGATCAAGAATTTATTTTATGAAAATTATTTTAAGTGATAATTTAATTTTCTAACAAGTTAAAAATTAACATATATAAAATGCAAACTAGATTACTATAATAAATATTTAATTTTTTACATAATATTTGAGTAAACATTGCGTCAAATCTTAACTTTAATTAGAGAGAGAGAGAGAGAGAGAGAGAGAAATTCATAATTATATTAATAAACTAATGTTTGATTTTTGTTTTAATTAATAAATTTTTCTAAACAAACACTTTAATGAATAACTAAATTGAAAGCAAATATAAACTCAGATATAGATTAACTAAAAATTTATAATAAACTAGGTAAAATTACTTACGTATTATCCATTTGGTTGGGCGGTATTACTTGTTGCAAATTGGCCGACGGGTCAGCTTTGCTCAAATCGGCTACAAATAACTTGACGGTCGGGTTAGTTCGGCCGGGCTTTCAATTAAATAATAATATTTTATTTAAATATCATAAAATGTTTAAAAGCCAAATAAAACTATAAATTTTATATACTTTTGGATAACGTATTTGAATAGTCTTGGTATAAAGATTAGCCGTGTCTATGCCCGTGCCATACCACGGATAGGACATGATATCAACCTGAGTATCGTTGAACTGTGCAAAACATAGACGGGAGCCGTCGGGCGACCACCAAATGGCATTACTTGAGGCCAGTATTTCTTCTTCGTATACCCAATCGGGTACACCATTGTAAATGTCTGGGCGTATATTATTGACAATCACCTTGGTCTCTTTGGCTAGTGCTTCGTCTCTATAATAGACAGTGTTTTTATGTATAAAAACCAATTGAGAGCTGTTAGGACGCGGTCCCCAACCGGCGTACTGTAGGTCAGAGTCATTCAAATCGTTGGGTGCAGTGAGAAGTGTTTTCTCTCTGTATGTATTCAATCAAACAATCAGTTTTTGTATTTTTTAATTAATTTTTAAAATTAATTTTAATTTGTAGTTATATTTTAAAATAGCTAAAATTGATACTTTAAAAATTTTGATAATGGATTAACATAAAAAAGTTGTAATATGTTTTAAAATTTGTTTAGTCATCTAACATAGATTTATTATTATATCTATAATTAAATTGTTAAAGAAAATATTATTTATAATTTTTTACTTGATTAGTAAATAAAAGTTAGATAAATTTTAATATGATTAGTCAATTATCAATGATAATTTATCAAGAATACTAATAATATATTAAAATTTCTATACCTATATCTAAAATTTTTATTTTGATAATTTAATTTTATAATTTAACTAAACTTTCTTTTACAACAATTTTATGATATTATAGAAAGTAATACTCACTCGGAGGTGATGTTGTAAATGAGATGTTTGGCTATATATGTGTGTCTAAAAAGCTATAAAATAAAAGCATAAATAAGCAAAATTTTGAATATACAATAAAAATGTATGATAATATGAGTTGTTATATAATAAAAAGTTTTGGTCAATAATGTTTTTCAATACATACTATACAACTAAACTAAAACATAATAAATATTATAGTCTTAATAAAATTTATAATAATAGACTTACTTTTTTCATATCGTAAACTAAAAGTAAAAATTGGCCATCACTTGATAAAGAGTATGATTGAATAATATTTTCTCTCTAGATATTCAAATCAATAAAAAATATATATAAATAAGTTTTAATTTTTGCAAAAAAATATATTGTAATAAAAAGTTTGTTTTATCACAAAATATAATAAATACATATTTGAAAAGATAGGATACTTTTTATACTTACAAAAACTTGATTAGAAACTAATGGTTGGGCGACTAGTGGCACAGAATTCATATCTAATTTGACTAAATCACCCGACAAGTCCCTATATATTAGCTCATGGTCGCTAATCCAGGTACCATTAAATGCACCCGGAGTAAACACACCCTGTAGCACTTGGTCCAGTTTTAATTTGTCTTTGTGAACTTTTTGATTGAATTTTGCTTGAAATAAAATAAATAATGTCAATATATTTGAATAACTAGATAAATTTGGACTTAAATACTTTGTATATCTGGATTAATAAGTACAACTGATGACGCTATGGCCCCACAAATGGCCAGGATAACCATTACGGCAATCGTAACACCTTTCCAATTATTGCTGTCAATGTCCACAACCGGTAATTCCTGGCAATTGTTGTGAAATTTTAATTACAATTAATATTAAAATTTATTTTTATATTTAAGTCGTAAAGTATCTATGGTCAAAGTTTCCAATTAAAATAAAATTACTGAAATAATGATCTAGGTAGTATTAGGAGTAATTTAAGCAAATTTAATTAACCGAACGCCCATTATTTGACCACTAAATTAGTAAATTTAGTTTGCATTTCATTGTA
>JAQIWK010000710.1:0-13910 GCA_034695265.1 Dissorhina ornata | reverse complement strand
CTCTCTCTCTCTCTCTCTCTTTCTTTCTTTCTTTCTTTCTTTCTCTCTCTCTCTCTCTCAAACATATGAACACATTTTAATGAGAAATTTTTGAATATTTTATAGCCATTTGTAACTGCATTGGTGTCTCATTTTAAAAACAACTCTAAACTTTTGCGATAAAAATGCTAACAATTGGATGACTTTAATATAAACTCTTCTTCTTATTTATTACTTCAATAATCTCTTCTTTTATTCAATGAATTGAATGACAAATAAATTTCAAATATTTAATGAGTAATTGTAAAGTACTTTATTATGCAATATTTAATATGATATCAAAATTAGTTATTTATTGTTTATTAACATCAATTAGCATTGAATTTGTTTGTTATCTAATTGATTGTAAAACACATCAAAGTTGTCTAAACTTATTATAAAAATAATATACAAACTATGTATTATTTATAAAAATCATAACTTTAGCTTAAATTTAAATTTAGTAAATTTGTTACAGAATTGTATTAATAGTGTAAAAAGTGATATTTATTTTACTTTATAAAATAACATATTTATAAATTATAATAATAATTGTTGAATTTAATTTTCTATATATTTACTTAATTTTATTTGCTAAATGTTAAATAATAAATGATTTAAGCATTTAGTAGTAATAGAAAAACATTATTATAATGAAAACTATTCATAAATAGATAATACATTTAATCATATGTTTGAAAATAACATTGTTAAAATAAGCAAATAATCAAGTACTTTGCAGGCACCAAGGAATTTACTATTTAAACATTTTTACTTTGTTTTTAATAAACCTTTGTTATTAAAATATTGAGTTTAAAACAATAATAATTTATTTTTTACAAACAAAATATTTTAAATTTGTGAAATCGTATCATTTATTTAATTAAAACTAATTTTAATCATTTTTTCAAATTTTATTTTAAAATATAAATATTTATAATTAAAAAATAATTTATTAATTAAATATTAATAAATGTTTTAATATAATCAAAATGTTATAAATTAATTTAACAATTATTTATTTGTATTTTTAATATAAGTTTTTAATAAGAACTTTTAATTAAAATTAATTACTATTAAACTTTTATTAAAAAATATAAACATTTCGTAGATAACCAGGAATTTAAAAGATGATACAAAGAATTGAGTTAGAAATATAACTTTTTTATAGTTGAGTTCATTTTAGTCCTATATTTATATTGATATTTAGAAAATATAATTATTTGTACTTTCCTTTTGGCTACTTTTGTGATCATTAAATTGTTTGTGTTATAACTGGTATATAATAAAATAGCGCACAAAAATGGTTGTGAAAATAATTATTTTTATTTGTTTTGCATTATTTGGTTTGAACAATATATGAATTCAAAAACTGTTTTTTATACTAAAATATAATTCAATTTGAATGCATTTCAATATAGAAATTCAATTGAAATAAAGCAATATTTGAGCCGTTATTCAATAAACTGAATCATTGTTTTGCCTGAAGTTTTGGCGAATCCGTGCATTCAGTTTATGATCGAAACCAATGTGTCTTTACATTCCCCAACATATTCTGTATATTCTGTGTGTATATATAGATAGATATCAAGGTATTTCATGTCATAGTTATATAATGGTGTACACAAACCAGCACAATTCTCTCTCTGTCTCTCTCTCTCTCTCTCTCTCTCTCACACACACACACACACACACACACACACACACACACACACACTCATACATTTCTTTATATACAATAAATATAGTGAATACAATGAAAAGGGTTGGGCGATCGTAACCAACACCTCACTGTTTTTAGACGCGAGTAGTGCTGCGTTTTGGTCGACAAAGTAGACCGCAGTTTGAAAAATATAATAAACTTTTATTTAAAGCGACAGAAAGTCTATAATATGTGTATTGAAGACATCGAGAAAGAATTTGCGGCAAAATATTTTTGTAAAAGTTATTTGTATTTGTATTAAAGACATTGGTTTTGAGAAATAAGTGCTAATTTTAGTACAAGAATAACAAATTTATTTTACTTTAACTACAATTCACTTCACTATTACTCTAATTCAATACAATTCGTTAATTAACTACAAACTAAATGTCAGTTAAAGTTAATGCCAAACAATACCTTTGTAATGTAGTGAATGCCCTTAAGTTTAATTAGTTTATTGAGACAAACATTACAAATCAAGTTAAATAACTAATAATAATATTAATAATAATTTATTTGTAGGTATTTATAAGAAAATAATATTAATAGTTTTGTGTGCATTTAATGTTACTTGAATGCTTATAAATTGTTCAAGAAAGTTTGTAATCATTAATATATTTATTGTAAATAAAATAGTTGACTAGTAATTTTTAATTATCTATAAAATTATTATTTATTTTTTTAGAAGAAACAAAATATTTATATAAATAAGCGAATCGGCAATGAGTTAGTTGTTTGACTTTCATTTCAAATATTTTATATACCGTTTGAATCAACTTTTTTTCTCAATACTTATCTTCTATTCTCTTCTTCGTCTTCTTTATTACTTCTCTGTATTTTACTATTGATTTGTTGCGTTAGTATTCACTATTTTGAAGCAAACCTATAGGGATATGGAGTAAAAGTGAGTGAAAGTAAAGCTCATGTTTATTGCTTGTCGGTTGTTGTGCTGCACACTCCGTGTCTAACCATTCCTCAAATCTTTACCTGAGATGACAGCTTTGCACACAATTACTGATTTTCACATCAACTCTCACTTTAAATTTCTATATAAAACCATTCATTTTCTCACAACTCCAGCACTTGCGTTAAATTTGGCCGCACTTTTGTCTTAATTTTAAAACTCATTTAATTTGTTTGCAATAAGAAAATAAAACTGAACTAAACTTGTAAAGTATATAATGAATATTATGATTATTATAAAGAGTAAATTGTTGGGATTTAGTGATGGATTTGTTTGGTATCGATTGTTTGGCAACAATTAATTTTGATGATCGTCTGTCATGTTATCCAAAGGAATTGATTTTCGTCGTCCATCTAAGCCTAAGAGCGTTCAGTTCCCTTTAGAGCCGGTCAGTCATCATCGCATCACATCTCCAGCCACCAGTACTTCTCAGTTATTTACAATCAGGTAATTATTATCTCTTTTTTAAACACTTTTATTAATTTTAATATTTTATTTTAAAATTATTTGTTAACATAGTTTTTTGTTTTATTAAATTAAGATTAGTTACTATTGGTATTTGATTGTTATTATAATAATTTGTTTAACTTTTATATAGACACTTTTATAACCAAAGCAAATATAATTTTTGTTTGGTTATTTAAAAAAGACCATATTTTGACAAGAAATTTATTGATAATTTATATTTTTAAATTATAAAATTTGAATATTAATATAAAAATAAGATATTAAAAAAATAAATGCATTTTATTTTTTGGTTTTTATCTATATTTTGGTCCAATAGGTTATTGATTATGAGTTTATAAGCAAAATATATATGTATTTTGTTATTATTATTATTTTTTGGTTAAAAATTTTCAAAAAACCACAAAATCTTTAAACATATATCATACTAAACATTGTTATAAACATTAAACCAACACATAATAAATATGAATTGAAAACTTAATTCAAAGGTATAGTACTCCTAATAGTCTTCTACAATGACATAAGAGTAAGAATTATCAACAATGAGCTGATCTTTTAAACTCAAACATATATTTTTCACAAAATGTGCCAAAAGTATAGCAAAAAAGTTCATTTTTATAGCTTTTTATAAAGATTTTTCATCAAAATATATAAAAAAAATACTTTCTATTAAACAAATCATTATATAAACTAAAAGAAAATACAGTCGGCTGTCATTTTTCTAATACATTTTTTAATATAAAAAAATGTTATGTATTTCATAATTAAAAAGTACTAATTATATGATTAAAAACTGTTAAAATTATTTTTATATTAAAATTACTATATTTAAATGTGAATATTTTTAATTATAAAGAATCTTTATTAAAAATCCATATAAGCAAAATAAACTAAGGATATTAATTTAATCCTAAGTTAATTAATTTATTGATTATCAAATCAAATCAAATTAACCAAATTTATTAGTATTTAAAAGCATATTTAAAACAAAACTATTTTTTAAAAATTAGATTAGTATTTGTTAACAATTTATAAATATTTTTGTGTAATTAATAATTGTTTTATTATATTTAATAACATAACTTGTTTATATTATATAAAACTATATTTTTTATACAAAATAACTATATAGCAATTAACAAGTATTAATATGACCATGGTTAATTGTGTGAAACAATATTTTAAATTAATAAATAACAAGTAATTGCGGGTAAAAATAAAATAGCAATATTAATGGCTATAATAACTATTATTTATATTTAGTAATTTAATTATGTTAAGTAATTAATTTTTATTTAATATATTTATTTAACTTTATATAAAAATAAAAAATTTTATTTAAAAAATAAAGCATTTTAAAAGATTTAAAAAAAATTCAATTTATTAGTATAATAAATATAAATTTATCTAGGTTTAATATTTTTTAGTAAATAATAATAAAAATATTTAATATTTAACAAAATAAATTGTATTTAAAAACTAAATTTATATTAAAAATTGTTAGATATATAAGAGTTGAGTAATAATTAAATAGAAGACTTAAAAATTGATAATAAAAAACAAAATAAATTTCAAAATATTTTATTAATTTATTTAAAATTTTAAATGAATGTAAATAATTGTTTATTATTTTAAGTTATAGTTTTATGTTTAGTTTAAAATAAACTTAAATCTATTTATAAATATTTAGCTCTAGTTTCAAGGTTTATAAATGGAGTTCACAAATAAATTTATTTTAATTTTTATAAATCAATTACAAAACAATACATAAATTTAATTTAATTAATTATAAATTTTAATATTTCACTTTTATTAGTTTATTTTTTAAATTTATATATTTTATGTTTAAAATTTAATATTAATATTGAAAATTTAAATTCAAATAAATCTAACCAATTATACCCTAATTTAAGGAATATAACATTCAATTTATTATTCAAAATTTATAATATTATGTAAATTATTTATGCACAAGCTGTGTTACACACATTTATATATTAGAAATTTTATAAATTGTTAACTCATTGGTAAACTTGTTAAATTTAGTTGACTAGATTAAAATTAAAATAAAAGATTATATAATATAATTTATATAAAACTGAATTTAGTGAATATTTTGATTTTATTTTGATTTAATTTAATTTTTTATTTTGTTTCAACAACCATTGATTAGATTAACAAAATAATAATGTTGCATTTTCTATACAATGTGTTTTATATTGAATATATTGCATATAATTATATTGAATCACATAAAATGCATTTATTACTGATTTATAAATATATTTATTGAATAATAAGTTGAATGAGAAAATGTTTATTAGATAATTATATGGATTTTGCCATTTACTTCCTGTGCAACAAATTAGTGAACATTTCTTTTGCTGATTCAAAGAGTTGATTCAATACTTGCAATGTTACTGTCAATTGAATTTCATTAATGGTAGACATGAATTGAATATTTTTTTGGACCAAACAATCGTCTTATATATGAAGGGAGAGAGAGAGAGAGAGAGAGAGATGGAGAGAGAGAGAGAGATGGGCAATAAGATTCTCAATGATATTTGACTTTCTCAGTGGTTTTGGTCAGTGTATGACACAAATGACCACTTGATTGCTAATCAATACGTGAATAACTTGTATATCATTTTCAGCGGTTTATTTGCTTAATAGGAGTTTGTTTAGTGAAATCATACAATTTTCAATGCAACACATTGTACTTCACAATATCTCTTCATTTTAATTATATTAGTGATCAAAGTATTGATGTAATATTAAATGCACTAAAGATTGAGCCCTTATTTGAGTAAAAATTAAACTAATTAATCCAGTGATATGTGAATAAAACTAAACTTTTTTATTTGCTAATTTTGTCAGACATATAATTTATAACAGAAAGCACAAAAAAATCAGACCATTCACAAAACTATAGAGATGTAATATGATATGTAAGGTTTAATATTTCTAATATTAATATAATTAATAAGAAGAGGCAGTAATATACTAACTTTACCTGGTTAAAACATAACAAATAAATCAATTGGGATAAATCATACTGACCAGGCTAATTAGTTTATTTGTTTATTAGAATGATGTAATTGTATTAAAATGGGATTTGTTGTACTCTTTGGTTAACAATTATTAAATACTTTTATTCAAGTAGTATAACTTATATTTTAAATTAAAATTTTAAAATCCAAATTTAATTTATTCCTAGTTTAAATAAAATTTTAATTTAACTTTTAAAACTAAAAATGTAGTTTATTGATTATCAATTTTAGTGATAAAAATGAATACATTTTTAATATAAAAAAAAGTCAAAAGTATAAAAATACTTTCAAATAGTTATAAAAATAGTTTTATTTAAAAAGTTTATTGTTTTGTATTAGTTTTTTGATATTAATATAGAAGTGATATCTAGAATATGATATAAAAAGCTGTGAAAACATTTCAAACAATTCTTAACACTTAATAAATAATGATATCTCCAAATGATATCGTTTTGATACAAAACTAAACAATTGCTTTCCTTTTGTGTACAAATGCTGTAGTATTTCATAGTGTCATTCATTGAAGAAGAAAAAATATTTGATTTTTTCTGTTAGCATCGATACATATGAACCGATGACACAAATGTATTGTATATATTGAAAGACAAGATATTATTATTATTATATTTATTGGTGCTCTCAATGATCTTACAAACAATGATCTCACAAAGTGTTTGAAATAGTTGTAACATCTTTTCTCTGTACTTAAAACTAAACTAAAACATTGTTTTGTTTGTAATATTTAGTAGTTATTTGTTGTCCCGAAGCTTATTATATCTTATTAGTGCATATTTCTGCTGAAAAAATTAATTTATATATATATATATATATATTTAAAAGACAAATGTATTTGTGTTGCTATTCAGTACATTCATTTAAAACTTTTTTCTTTGTAAATCAAATCTATATAAATGTTTAAAATAACAAATAAATTTGAAAGAAAAAGTTTTAAATTATATAATGTTGAGATTTATTTATTTTTATAAAAACTCTTTTCTAACTAATGATTATATTTTAAAATGTAAATCTTATGTTTTTGTTGTAATTATTTTTTTTAAATATAACAATTTAAAGTTAATTACTATAAACATCCACAATGATATTGTTAATTTGGATCATGTTAAACATAACAATAATTAATTAAATTATTAGTTTAAAAACAATCAAATAAATATTGTTTTTTTTAAACAGTTTTGATTTATTATGCTAATTGGTATTAAGCAATAGACATCTGTTAATATAATTTAAAAACTATGATTATACTTGTAATTAGATTTGAGAGCATTTTTTGAAATGTACAAAATGTGCAAAATTATGCAAATGTCTTACTTTGATAGAGTAGTTGTGATCTTTAAATTAGATTATAGCTCACCAGTAGATAACGTGTTTACCATAGATGATGATCATTGATGATCACTGCATCTAAATGTACAGTAGAGTATAGTAGAGTATATACAATACATACAGTTAAATAAACTAATCTATACTTATCAAATTAATTTATATTTCAAATATATTACATTGAAATATTATCATAGCGCCACACAACAGTCTATATAGCATTGTATAAACTATTTTGACTATAATATATTTACTATAAATCTATAATATTTTTGTTGGTATTTAATCAAAAGTTAAACATTATATTAAATAATCGATCAAATAAATATATATATATATATATATAATTTATATAATGTTATCCTTTAAGCGCAACAATTCATAATTTATATATTTTAATATCAAATGCTTTTTTGCATATACTTTATATATACAGTACAAACAGAGTATGCATTTTCATGATATAAACAAATTCAATAAACACCTGTGTAATGCAGTAAAGTATGATTTTGGTTACAGTTAACTATTAAAGATTATCAATAAATCAATAACTATTGTGAATATCATTGACACTAACTTTTAGTTTTTCATAAATTTGTTCAAATAATGTGAGAAAATGTAAGAAAATAAGCGTTAAAATTATATAAATATAAGTATGACTACTGTATTGTTGTTACAGAATATAAGCCTTAATACACGTTAAGCGCTAAAGAATTGACTTTAAGCTATAATACCTCATCGATGACGTGTTTGGGTCGATATATCATACATATATGTCCCCAACAAACTATATACTATATATATTGTGGTATTATTATTTTTATTAATATATATTTAATATATTAATACAGAAAAACAGTTTAATTTCACTTAAATTGATTACTAAATGTTTTGATTTACTATTGTATTTGCAATGAATTAAACAATTGAATAATTACAAGAATATATGTATACTTTTGTGCGCAAAGGCATTGAAATTGTTGGGTACTGTTAGGTGAGAAAGAGAGAGAAGTGGTTCCCCTAATTCTGTCTTCCAGTGCTCTCTCTATTGTGCCGTCGACTGGAGTACCAATCAATTCAATGTGTATTACATGTATATATAGTTATATTATATTATATATAAATTTATATATCATTCTCTATACTATTCTGTACTAATGCAACGGTACTGTCGTTTCTTTAGCTAATTTTACTTTCAGTTTTAAAATAAAAACTCACAAAAAGTTTCACTAAATTTCTCTAAAAGAGAAAATAAAAATAAAATAATAATTTCATTTCAATCTTCCTATCAATTCAATTATATTAAACATTTGATTTGCTGTTATTATTATTGTTGTGGTGATGGTTATATTATATAAATATGATATTAAAATTGCAAATAAAATATTATAGTTTTTCAAATTGAGATGTTTTCCTATTACTTTGGAGTCAAATAAATTTTTTGTACACAAAAATAAAATATATTTCATAATGTCTTTTCACAGACAAATAAGCGTCGGGTAAGAATTTATTTATTTTCTAGTTATTTGCTTATTTATTATATAATCATTTTTATATATAATGACAATTTACAATACGAGCAATTTAATTTACTTTTTAAAAATTTATGTTATTTTTATTTATATGTCTTTCCTTTTAATTAATATTTTTTGTTTGTTTTTTTGTTAGTAACATTTATTAATTAATATTTTATCTTGTTAGTAAACATTTCTATAGTAATAGGAATTATAACACCAAAAAAATAACTGTTTATATGATTTGTATTAAAAGAAATAAACCTAAGATTTAGTAATTTAACAAAACTAACGAATTAACTCTATTCTAGTGGTGACATTCAATTCAATATATAGACAACAAAAATACCTACAAAAACAGCAATAAAAAGCAGTCTTTTATTCACAGAATTTGTTGAGAAAAGTGTAGGAATTAGTGGCAATAAAGTTGTTGTATATTATTAAGAGTAGTCAGATAATTGATTGTTATGTTTTTGCTCCATATTTGCTGCAAAAAAAGTTATTATTATTATTATAATAAACAAAACAACAAAATAAATGAACTAAAGTAATGAGTGAATTGTTGTGTTTTAGCATTTCAATAATGATAGATAAAGATAATTTACTTGTTATTAATATATTTTTTTTACTTTACTTTACGTTACTTTGGCTTAAGAATCTATAATATTTTTTATTTTGTTTAAAATCAATTGATTGTAAGACATTAAGTTTTTAATGTCTCACAAAACTTAATTGTATAATATATTGAATTAAAAACAGCTATGATAAAAACAGTTTATTTAAATTGCATTTTGATATTATTGTGAAGATTATATTGAAAATAAAGCAATTAATGTATTAAATGCTAAATGTTTTTCTTTAAACAACAATCGATTGATTTGTTGTTTTATTTTTAATATAATTTATATAAAATATAATATTTATTAAACTTTATTTGATTTAATATTTAGTTATCTTGTTTAATAAATACTTCATTAATATTAAACAAATATAATTAAAAATTGAATTGATTAAAAAGTGAGAGTATCCAAACAGAATGTCTGTAGTCTTATAGTTACATTAAACGCAACATATTATTCTTGAATATCAAACGTAAATATTTCGATAACCGCTGATGATAATTGAATTTTGTTTTGACATTTTAATAGATAATATCAATGACATAATAAATTAAATATTATAATATATCCAGAATTTGTCATTTTTGAAAAAACCAGTTTTTATCAAAAAACTTAGTGTTGGCCCTCGGTACCCAAATATTTCTTTGCAGATTATTATGTATTTTGAAAAAGTCTTTAAAATTAATACCACTTTTATATTGGGTACTCAAGGCCAAAATGGTCAAATCGGTGTTTTAAGTTTTACATAACAAATATAATGTTTACAATTTAACATTAAATTGGTAAAATGTTTTAATTAATATTATGTTTAATATGGTGAAAAAATTACATAATTATCTCTTTTGGTTCTCGATCTGTGAATATTTTTAGTTTGAGCATAAAAAGTGACCCAGTTCAAAATTGTTGATAGTTATAAAAATAATTTTTGCGTATTCTACTATCAAATTATCGATAAAATATTTGACTAACAATTTTATATAACCTCAACAATGGTTGCAGCATTTTCAGAAAGTACAGACATCATATTTGCATGTTATTATTATTTTTTAAATATTTTGTAAATTTTTAAATTAATTGAATAAATATTTATCAATTTTATTTATAATTTATAACTAAGCCTGGCAAAAACCAAATAAATTAAAATTTATTATTAAAAAGTAAATCATCGATTTTCTTATTATTCTTAACGTATTACTTAATATTAATGATATTCTCTATGAGATTCTGTTATGTCATAAGACTTTTGTTTTTTGTTTATTCATAACATTGTTTATATATAAATATTGACGTCTAATACCTATTATAACAATTAAATGTCTCATTGATTATATCATTTATGCGTTAACTAAATACAGTTGTATGGAAATAATCATATTATGTATGCTATATTAATATTTGTATGCAAATTATTATTATATCTTATTGGCGAGTCTTACAAAATTACGTTAGAAATCAAAATATTAAATAAATGTCATGTAATAAATAAAATAGGCAAGCAATATATTATTTTAATTCACTGTATGATTGTATTGTATATTTTATTTTTATTAATTATTTAAATTAATTTAATTTTGTAGTACATTAGATTTTATCATTATTATATTATTAATAATTTATTATAATTAAACATTAAAATTTTATTTAATAATATTAAAAATAGATCAATATAATATATGAAAGTTTGCGAATAAATAAAAGTTATTTCAAATAAAATAATATAATATATAAAATGTTTGAATGGGTTGTCGGCAGGGAATGAGTGAATTAACTGAAAACGTTTTTTAAGTCAATAACATCTTTGAATTAACTTTTGATTAGACTTTTTTTTTACTGTCATTTAATTATTAGTGACTTTTACTATATTTGATTTCAAGACTAAAGAAAATCCAATTGCTGTATAAATTGTGTCCAAGTTTTGGCTAAATTTTTTTTAATCTATCAATAGAAATAAAACATGTTTTATAGAGTAATTCAAAGAAAGTTAAAATAATTCAATAAATCAATATATAAAAGACAAGTCGTTTTTGGTCTGTGTTTTTTGGTCGACACACTGTTTAGTGGTTTAACTTATTTTTACGGAATAATATATATAAAAAAAAAGTTTAGCAAAAAATTGAGTTTCAAATTACAAGAAATATATGTTTACTTTAATGTCTAAAACATAATAAGTGTGTTAGACATAGGATATTAGCATATATTTATTTGATAGGTTATTGTTGTGTCATTAATGGGAATGTCTCACACATTTCCTTCATATTTATTTGTATCGTCAAACTATTGCGGATCATTTACAGACTATTGTATTCATAATATGTTTTATTGCATTATATCATATTTGGTTTATCAATCTATTATTATATTTGAAAAAAATATAAATATTGATTTTAAAATAACTTATATTTATTTAAATTTATTTATACTATAAATGAGTTTTATTATAAGAAAGTCACATCCGCAATTATAACTACATGGCAATATTTATATATACATTTAAATATAAATTATTATATAAATATATGCTATTTTAATATAAATTATATAATATATTTATTTTATTCAAAACAAATGTTTTTTATTTGAAATATTTTTACAAATATTTGTAGAAATAAATTATTATAATTTAATTCAATTTATAATCAAATTTTATTTAATTACATAACTTTTATTTCTTAAAATATACACAAATTGAAAATTAATGAGTGGTTTGAGAATTGAAATGTGGTTTTAAAAACATTAAAAATTTGCTACATTTGCTACTTATTCATGAATTCAAAGCTAATATTTGAGTTTAATATTTAATTGAATATTTAATTATATATATAAATATGTATATTCTTAAGTTAAATACAAATATATTATTATATAAGAGGTTTTGTGTAAAAGCAAAAAATACAATTATATTTTTTGTTAGTTTGTAACAAAACATAAAAATAATATTCATAAAAAATATATAACTTAAAAATTTATTTATTTATAAAAAGTGCACAAGCTTCAAAATTGACAATGTTGTTTAATCAAAATCAAATACATTGGTTTGTTATTTCATAATTTATATTTGCAATAAATAATTCAATCCTTAGACATATTGACTGAACTGAAAATTATTATTTTTTAAATACTTATATAAAAAAATAATAGACTTGTCGATAAATCTAGTTTGATATAAAACTTTTATGACAATAACAATCACTATGGAGTGGGTCTTCTCTATGAAATATGAAGTCCTTATTATAGTCTAAACTCAATGATCTTACTATGAAGTGTTGATTGCATATACATCTCAATCACTTTATGAAATATTTTTTATATTTTATTTTGACACTATATTTCATTCATATAGATAATAATATAGATTAAAAAACTCATACCAATCCATATTAAATCAAATTCATTTGGCCATTTTTTGTCAAGTTAATACTAGTTATAATTATCAATTGTCACTGGTAACTTTATGCTCAAATTGTTTGAATGGCTTGACTTTTATGAAATATCAATTTTATTTTATTTTTAAATTTAATTTAAATTTATATATTTTAAAATTTTATATTAGTCTCATTATTATAATATTTTACATCCGGCATTTAAAAAGCAAGAGACATCAGGGTAAATTGATGTTAACCATATAATTATAATAATTAAAATATAATTAAATGTAATTGCAAATTAAAATGGACATGTAATATACAAAATAAAAGTATATGAATCATTTTATACGGCATTATTGGACCAATAAATAAAATAATAAAACAATAATTAATATTAATTATATCAATAAAATAATAAAATAGTTAGAAATTAATTATCTAATAGACTATAAATAAAAACAATTAATTATTTAATACATTTAATCGATAGTCAAATGATTGAAAAAATATACCTTGTACAAATATATACATTTCTAACATAAGTAACCTTTTGAAATAAAAGTATATCTTATATACTATAAAACTATAAGTAATGGTTTTTATTACAATAATTGCTATAAAAAACAAATATTTATTTACTTGTATTTGCTTTTGTAAAATAAATAACATTTGTTAATATATTTACTATTTATTACTTATAAAACTTAATTTAATATTAAAATTAAATATAAATTCTCAAAATATTTTTTTTTATCAAGAAAAATATATCAAGATATTAGTTTACAACTGTTATACAATATTTATTAAATATTAATCGACTTTTAAAAAAATATAATATTTATTTTATAAAAAAATTTTTTTATTCAAT
>JAQIWK010000709.1:0-13915 GCA_034695265.1 Dissorhina ornata | reverse complement strand
GTAATGACCACTACTTTGCCTTTTAATGGTTTGCTTGCAATCAATAGTTTGTTGACTCGATTTCGGTATACTTTGAGTGCAATATATGGCACAACTATAGCCAACAGAAATGTCTTGAGTTTAGTTGATGTCAATACCAAATCAGACAAAGTCCTCAATCGATCGCTCACTGAATTCATGGCTTAATTTATTTGATAATCAAATTTTGATCAACACTTGTCTGTTGTCTCACAAACTACTGGTTTGTTTGTAAACACAAAACATACAGAATATGTATAGAAATCTGTTTCTACCGGTACTTTACGCCTACAGTTATACCTCATTACTGTAATCAACAGTTATTTAATTGCATTTAAAATAATAATTTAGTTTAATTTTTATAATGAATTATTATTAATAATTTAATTAAATTATAAAGTATTTGTTCATAAAATTAAAACGAATTAAAACATAAATGTTATTATTTAATAAATAATTAACTGTATTGTATTAACATATTTACAGAATATTCTTCAATTCTGTAAGTTTAGTGTAAATAACAATTCATTGCTAATTATAATATTATTTATTTACAAATAATTTTAATTAAAACCACATTTAACAGTAAACAATAATTATTTTAACTAACTTTGTATTGTTTTAATAAATAACTATCAAGTAACAAGTTGTAAGATTTATAGACTATAGTTAAATAGTACAGAATAATTATTTTTTAAAACTTATTTTTTATAATTATTGTAACTTTTGATAGTTTTAATAATAATAATAATGAATGTTGATAAGTTATGTTTATAAATATTATATTTAAAAATTTGCAAGTTCTATAAGTTAAATTGTATATAATACAAATTTTGTATTAACTTTTGAAACATTTAAAAATGTTTAAGTTAGTAATTTAGTAAATTAATAAATTATCTATGGTTTAATACACTAACAATAATTCATGATCAATTGATAAAATTATATAATATTAACTTAATTAAAATTTATAATAACTATAATTCATTAAATTTATTCACATAATAAATCAAATAGATTACAAATATTTAATTTACAAATAAATTATATAGTTTTCTTTAACCCATATAGTGCTTAAACTTATTATATAACATGTAATATATTATTGTTATTGTTGTTTATTAACTATTAAATAATTTAAATATAATTAAAATTTAAACTTTTTATTAGAATATTATAATTGTGTGTAATTCAGACTTTGAAATAAATGTGTTTATGGGATATCACTTGCTCTGCATATTAAATTACAATTAATTTATTATATTTGTAAACTAATATATTTAAAAAAAACTTATTTCTATCATAAAAACTAATTTATTAAAACTCGTAAAAACCGTGTATTAAATTTAATAATAATAAAAAATGATATATAATTCTTTTGTTTGTATATTAAGTTCATCTAAAGATTGTTGCAAACAATGTTCACAACCATCACTCAACTAATTGATGAGTTAGTGCACCAAATGATTGTTTTGTTTGTCTCTAAATGATTGCTAAAAACGCGATGGTTTGTGCGGCAAATAAAACATTAGTTAATATATAAATATATATATAAATCAAAAAGCACTTTTGAAATACTTATAAATAAAATAACAAAAAATAATTGTTTAATAATTATTAAAATAATTTTTTGTATTAAACGATGAATGAGAACATTGTCCTTAAAGTTGTTTGGAAATGAAGTTAGCCTTCAAGTTGGCGATAGGAATGCCAAAGGAGTATATATTATATTATTCTGTATGTGAATAATAATAATACTTCACTCCATTGACTGATATTTCCTTTTTTGGCCAAAAGGCAAAGAGGAGGTACTCTTTTGGACGTCACGTTTTACTCTTTCGTATTAATTAAACATATTTTTAAACATTTTATATATTTTTTATTCATTATATTTAAACTAAAATTATTACACAATCAATACATATATCATAGCAAACAATAAACAATCAAATTTAATATTAGATTTTAGTTTATTTTATAATTTTAGCAATTTTTGTGTTTGTTTTAAAAATATACTTTGTAATCTCATCTAAAAGTTTATTAACACATATTAAAAGTAATAATAATCTAGCAATTAATTAATGCATAGGCTAATTATTTAGTACATTATTAAGCATTTTAATTATAAAACTAATATACTTTGAATTTAAAAATATAGCTATAGTTTAGATTACAATTTTGCTTATTATTAGAAAATAAATTTTAAATTAAATTTAGCCAATACATGTGCATAGCATATGAATTCATTGTTTGCTATATTAATAAATACAAATAAAATAAAAATGAAATTACAATAAACTTCATAATTAATAAATTAAAGCATTTGAAAATGTATTTATAAAGGCTAATGAAAATCAACAAATCATATCAATTCAATTTGTTTTCATAAAAATATGGGTCATTTGTGCAAAAAGTATAGTTTTTTTAT
Organism: Dissorhina ornata; assembly: GCA_034695265.1. Taxonomy (NCBI): domain Eukaryota; kingdom Metazoa; phylum Arthropoda; class Arachnida; order Sarcoptiformes; family Oppiidae; genus Dissorhina; species Dissorhina ornata. The sequence goes on along the minus strand of JAQIWK010000709.1, from coordinate 11,469 downwards.
TGAATTTGATTTGTCAACAAAATAAATGTTAACTTAATTTTAAATGCAAATATAATAATAATAATAATAATAATAACTCTCTCGTCATATAATACATAAAATTAAAAACATATTTAAAAAGTAAATTAAATGCCATTACGACTCAAACAGCTGTCTCTTTGCGCTGACAATTGGGAAGTGAAGTATGATTTTGGATGACATTCTGGTCACACACCTGTGTATCTGCGGCGACATTAGTAGGTCGTTGTGAGTCCATTGTTTCGGTAGTCATTTTCTGCGGTTGTGACTCATCGTGAGTGGGCTCTGGAGTGACCGACATATCCATAGGTTCCAGTGAACTCTCTTTATCGTTAGTTCTGTTGTTATTTTTGTCAAATACTTTACTCTCTAATAAAGTTATATATTTGTTGACCGCAATGACGGCCTCTTTCCGGGCTTTTCGAAGATCTTCGTTGCCATCCGTCTCAATGGTGTCTAACTTAATCATAAATCTTGTCATCATTTCATCCAAATATTTATATTTCTTGTCATTAGCTGTTCCTTTAAATTGGTTTATTTCGGTCTCGTATTTCTTCAGATCACTCAATATATTGTTTATCGTTTCCATTGAATTTGATTTGGCTTTCGGAACAACAGATTCGTTGGGAGTTTGCGAAGGGCTGTCCATTTGTGGTGAAACCAGGATTCGGGTAACAAATTGCTCCGATTTTGGTGGGTTTGAGTTCACTTTTGGAGAAGCGTTTGACTTCTGTTTAGATTCAATTGTGACGGGAATTTGACGGACGCTTCGGTTGCCACCACTTGAGGCGTTCGAGTGCTCTGACGATACACTCTTCGCAGGACTCGGCGACCGGTTTTTGGTGAGTGTGTGACCAGTGCTGCCACTGTTGGCACTCGAATGACTCGATGAACGACTTAATGGCTGTTGAAAAGTAGCGTTGCCTTCAGAAGTATAGCCAGAACTGGTCGACCCTTCTCTGGGCTCTACAGTGATGGGAATGTGATGGACTCGCGGCTGACCTGATGGTTGGCCTCGAGATTCCCGAGGATCCGAATGGAAAACACTTCCAGAACTTCCGCTACTATGAGACGTATCACTACTTCTTTGACTTTGAGACGAAGACATCGATTCCCTCTTCTGGTGTCCATTCAATTCACCATTTGGTGTGTCGTCTGACATCTCGTGAATCACTTTAATAGGAATGCCATCCTCTTCGGTGTCAGACCTTTTCGGACTCTGACTTAAGTTCTTTGACTGTAATTCAAGATATAAAACAATATATAAGTAAATGAGTTGTGAGACTATAGTGAGTGATAGTGACATACCATTGGATGATTGTTGAAACGATCAGTTGGCCAACGATTACCGATCTTTGATTCAAACATTTGGTTAGGATTTTGTGACAAATTTTCAAAGCGTTTGCGAAAGTCTTGTAGCCTTGACTCGGGATCTATTGGTGAGAATCGGTCAAAACGATTGTTATTGAAACTCATGTCAATTGATTGAGTGATTAATTCAAACACAAATCGTATGAATCGTATAATTATTGTGTAAATTGTTTTGTAAGTAAATAATGCGTTCAAACAAATTGTCCGACACTTCAGTCTTAACTTCAATGACAAATGAATGCAAAACCAAATCCTCTCAACATTTATAGCGCTAATAAGGAGTGGTCTATGAGTTGAGACTTTTTTGCATCATTCCTATGACTAATCAACAGCCAATCCGAGACCAACTTTTCCATAAAACTCCTCCCATTTAGTGGAGAAAAGTTGGGAAAAGTAGAGACGATTCTGGAAATTGGATTCAAATGATGTAATCGTTGGATGTGTTGTTGGATGCCTTTCATTGCTCACCACTACATCATCACTGCATTACTATTGCTTTCATTGCATTTTTGAATGTGTATTGTGTTTGTTATCCAATAACAATCACTTGTTAGCAATAATAAGACAATAATCTTCAAATACAAATATAACTATATAAATAGTAATTGACTTAAACTTCCCGTACTTTCTCTATCATTGATACAAATTGAAAGTGATGTCAATTAACTGATTGTTAATTTTAAAACCAATTATTAGTAAATAAAAAAAAATTAGAAATGAAAAATTATGAATTAATAAAACAAAAAATTGTTTAAAAACTTTTATTTAACGATGAGATGAAATTACATCACAAATATATAATAAAAAAAATTAATTAAACAAAACACTTAATAATTAAGACAAATAGTAATAATAATAATAAGTTAAAGCAATAATCAAAATATTGAATAAATCAGTGGATTTAAGAGTAAAATGTGTCCAACTATTGAAACACATATCAATACAATTAATTAGGAAATAAAACAAAAGAAAAAAAAAGAAAGAAAGAGACATTTAAAACAAAAAATAATTGATTCATTTAAAGTATAATTAATAATTAATGAGTTCCCAAATTCTGGAATAACATAACTTTCTATATATATATATTTTAATTATTTCAAATTAAATATAATCTTAATTTAGATAAAACACTTAAAATTTGAGACAATATTTTTTAAATAATAATAATAATAAAAACAATTCCTTAACATTACGATTCATTTGATTCATCTCATCTGTAATTATCTCAAATCATTTCAAACATCTTATTCAACAATAGTTTTTCAAATGGTTTTAATTTAATTTTCAATTCGTTTTTAATTTAATTTAGATTTTTTTCTGTTTTTTAAATCAATAGTAAGTCGTTTAGTGAGACAATATTATCGCTCTTATGATAAATTCATAGTCTAAAGTGTGGATCAGTTATTTGTTTTCAGACAGACTCACAGTGTGAGAGACTGTTTGACCAATTATTGGGTGAATTTACTTAATTCCTCTTCAAATTCCCAAATTATTTATGAAACAAACGCTTCAATTGGTGTCCAGTTTTGTGCTTTAATTTTCATTACACAATAAGTGCCATTCCGGTAGTCATATAATAGTGTCAATACGGCTGTGAATACTGAGCGCCCATTTGGGATGCCATTAGAAACGCATTTCTGTCCGTTTGATAACTCGACTCTTGAGACAACATCCCCTCCGCTTGTGAGCGTAGATCGTCCACTGAATACGGATCCTATAGATACAGATAAACACAACATAATTCAATTATTTGTTAATTATTTATGTATTTAATTATATATCTATTTCTCAATTGTCAACTTTTCTGGTTTACATTATACAATCAATAATACAAATCTGCTCTAGGTCTATTTATTTTCAAAAAACATATCAAGAAAATGTTCGCAAATATTAGTAGACAATACTCAGTCACGTATTACATTATAAAATTTAAACACATGTTTTAACTAATGTTTAATAAAGTATACAATTTAAAACTAATATAATATGGACTATATTAAATAGTATGTTTAAATGCTATTTAATTATAATAACAATTAACAAAACAAATAGTAGAAAACAAATAACATAAATAGCATAAAAAGTACAACATAAATAAATACAGAAATATAAGACAATACAAGAGTAGAGTAACGATATAAATGAATTCAATCAAAAACCTGAGAGAGTTCAGTCTGTGAGAGACAAGCCTGTGAAAGTCCCGGCTGTGATAGACTTGGATACGGCGGTTGACTCATCTGACTCATAGACAGCTGGCCTTGAGTTAGCGGTCCCTGAGATAAGGATGAGCCGCCCAGACTGGTGTCCTGACTGGCCGGTTGACTGGTGGGAAAGTAATCATCGCTTTTATTATAAGATCGCTTTGAATTAGCCATTCGACTCGTGTTTCGATTAGAAGTGCCTTTATTTCTCTGACCAGTAACTGGTGGTTGACGTACGGATGTGCCCATCGGTTGGTTATAAAATCTGGGCGGAATGTGTGTCATATTCATAAACATTCCTATTGGCACTGGTAGATTAGTCAGAGCAGCGTTACTCTGAGCCCTGTCTTGACTTATGTATGACAACGCATCGTGTGGTCTATAGTACGCGTGGTGTGAACCAGGATGAGGGGCTCCACCCATAAGTGGATTATTAAAATGCGATTGTTGTCCACCACCTGACCTGTCGTAAACACTTCCCGGTATAATGGCTTCTCTGGCGTCAAACATAGCGGTGGCCATAAAGTGTGAGCCGGGATTCAATGAGTTAATCATTTTTCGTGGTTTACTAAACTGAATCAAACTCTCCTTCAAGTTGTTGAGTGGTCCCTCAACTAACACTTTATTCTCCTTATAAAACGTCAACAAATGGTTCCAAAGGGGTTGTTTGGACAGCACCTTAGGGTTGCCAACCACTATAATTCCAAAGCGAGCTCTGGTCAGCGCAACATTCAGACGTCTTGGGTCGTTAAGAAAGCCAATGCCCTGATGTTCGTTAGAGCGCACACATGACATAATAATTAGATCCTTTTCTCGGCCCTGAAAGGCGTCCACTGACGCTACTTCTATCTCCTGATAGAGCTTTGCGTGAAAAGAGCCGTTGTATTGCATGTATTGTACCAAATATGCGCGCTGACCCTCATATGGTGTAATCACTCCAATCTGTTCGGGTTTGACCCCACACTTCAAAAAGCGAGTCGTTATCTTCTCAACAAATGAGGCTTCAGTTCGATTCAAATAGGAAGTGCCCGAACCGGCGATCTCTTCTTGGCCCTGACAACAGTAGAAGAACATAGGTTTGTCGGGTTGAGGCCACGGGAAGTCTATTCCTTTCATTTTCCTCTCATCAGAATAGACTCCATTCTGAAGCGATCCCTCGTAGAAAAAATTTGATGGAAATTTGCTTAACGATGGATGCATTCGGTACTGAACTTCTAGACGTAAAGGACGTATTCCCAACACTACCAGACGTTCAAACAAAGACTGTGACAGACCGGCGCGCGCAGCCTTCTTACACATAACCACTGGTCCCAACTGACAGTGGTCTCCGACTAATACCAGTTGTTTAGCGCCCAAAACGACGGGAACCATGCATTCAGGTTCAGTGGCTTGCATTGACTCGTCAATCAGTATTGAATGAAACTTAAAGCGTCCCAAACGTGGGTCTCCAGCGCCAACACACGTACAACATATAACATCTGCCGCTTCTAGCAGTTCCCGTTCGCAAGTCTTCTTCAATATACGATATCTCTTTTCATCGGCTGAAGACAGTTCTCCCGTTTCGTCTTTCAATTGTTGCAATTTATGCAGTTCTGAGTGGCCGTCCATATTGCGGATCTGATTGTGTAGCGCAAGGAAAGAGACCGGAGAATTGATGGCTTCCCTACTCTTAGCACAAAGTCGCACCACTTTGAGGCCAGTCTTGTGTATCTTTTCAGTCAACTGATCGACAGCTATATTACTCGGAGCGCACACTAAAACTGGTGTATTTCCAGTCTTCACTAAATGGTACACAATTGTAGCCGAAGTGACGGTCTTTCCAGTTCCGGGCGGTCCTTGAATTAAAGACATTGGTCTTTGAACAGAATGCTTAACCGCGTAGACTTGTGATCGATTCAGTTCTGGTAGATTAGGCGCTGAAAACTGTTTTGGTAGCGAACACCGCATCACCACGTCTTCAATTTCGTGTCCAAGAAGTTTGTGATAAATATATCCCGAGACGGATGACTCATCCATTGCAAACTTGCGTAGGGCGCCCTGCATTCTGTATGACAATCGCATATATTTGTAAAAAGTATTAAATAATTAATTTTATTCATACAAACCTATCAAATGATGTTGATTTCCAGACAAAGTCTACAACAAAATTAGAGGTACATTCTGTTGGAACGCCTGCATTGCTCTTCAATTCGATGCCCACTTCTTCACTGAAATTATCGGGAATTTTGGTGACGTGTCCGACACCTGCCCATGGCTTGAGAAGCTCTCCAAGATATCTAAGTCTGAGTTCGTCGCCATGCATTAGACGCATATCGGTGTCTGATTTGGCGATATTGAAGAACGCAATGATCTTCTTATTGAGTCCGATATCCCATCGAACTTCAATGTTGTCCTGTGTTTGCGATTCCTTTAGCTTCTTGTCGTAATCGGCTTCCATCTTAACTAACGGTCCAAATATGTTCTGATATTGATATCCGTCTTCATATCGCAACATCACTTGTTGTGGTTCTTCATCGACACCAGGTTTTTCCAAGTCTTGAAATGTTGCCTCAATATTGCCGTCTTTCCATAGCTCTTCCAATTTGTTGATTTGTTGGGCTGTTATCTGTCGAGCCCTAAGCTGTTCCTGTTCTGATGGCACCTTCACCAGCCATGAGAGAAACGTCCGATCATTGATAAGTGGTTTCCACTGATCCGGATCCCAATTCATGTCTTTCAGACAACTCTGGGCAGCGCACGGCTGACGACATAGCAAAACCACTACAGAGTCGGCTTTTGCCGGAATAAACCCCAATACAAACACATTACGACAGCCACAGCTATAGCACTCGAGAACCGTTTCACCTAACGGTCCGTCCTTATGAAGAGTTACTTCTTTGTGTTTAGCTCTCACTAAATGATTGACCGCATGACTGCCCGATGTATTGCCTCTTCCATTGCAGAACCACTTTTTACAGAGATTGCATTGTATGACACAACTCGGGTCGTGAATACCACAGTATTTGCACGCGTGCTCTGGAAGTGCTTTACTAAAGTACTGGTCTTCATCGTCGTCCTCGAAGTTTAGTTCACCAAACGATTGAGTGATTGGATTCACATCTGAAGACAAGCCATTCGAGAGTTGAGACTCTCCTCTCTAAAAGTCATACAAATAATTAATTAATTAAACATTTAATTGGATATCAAATGACATGAAAGACATACGTTGTTGCGTTGGGAGAGATGACTGTCCACTTGACTGGTCTGCGATTGTGAGGGTAGAGTGAAGTCATTGAAGTCAAACTCTGACCCCTGAGTGTCGGCGCCCAACAAATCATTGGCCTCTTCGGGATCGAGGAAAGTAAGTGTCTGTGAATTGGGTCCCAATTGAGAGTTCAGACCATATGTGTCACAACTCATCACCAATTTATTGGTTGTCTGTAAAGTAAATCACATATAATAGTAATTAATTGATTCACAAATCATAAGTCAATTCAATGGCAGCCAATGAGTCCATCACTGAATCAATGGCCGAAACGCTGTAATTAAAGGCAAACACAGAGTGTCTGTAATGTATGCGTCACTCACTGTAACTGCGATTCTCTTTCACCGCTCTATCGATGCTAACAATGAATCGACACTTCGTTTCCAATATTAATGTCTCATTTGATTGCGTGATGTCTTCAATACAAACCATACAAACACTACAATCGGCACTAAATTCACTCTAAAAAAGCATCAAATCTTGTCTCAAATGTTGCCTCAACTCAAGTCAATCATCAACTGTTAGCTCTTCTAACGCCATCTTATAAGTCAAATGTGTATTCAATCGTTCAATGCATTCAACACTTTATATATTTTGTCACTACTTTACACATAGTTTTCAATTAAAAGTTTAATTAAATAATTAAATTAACTTTCATTTCAAACAATTAATGACTAAACACAACATTATATACATTATACTTATATCTATGTGTATAGCAATTGATATGAATTGCAATATTTGAACATTTATTCAAACATTTAAACAAAAATCAATTCAATTGAAACGGTTTGATATGAATGTAATTTAAATTGATTATTGAATACCTGGTAATACAGCTGTCATTTGCAAACTTTAATAAAAGTTTAATCAATACTTCAATTGAAGTTTGTTTTTCATATGTTATACAATTAGTCTGTAATTAACTGTTAATTTGAATGAAAACGATAATTAAGTTCAAGACAACGATATTTTATTAATTAATCAATTGATTATAAAATTCAATTCAATTCCCATTATATTTAAGCGGATGAAGAGCTGGCAGTTTTGCCTCCCGAAGAGGCTGACGATCGTCGCCGACGGGCCTCTTCAGCCTTTTTCTCTTTGGCCTCTTTCTGTCTTTGGGCCAAAAGTCTCGCGTATTCTGACGCCTGATCTCTGCGTTTGACAGCTCTCTGTCTCTTCTTCGCCAAACGCCTTCTCTTTCGTTGAACCACTTTAGGAGTGATTAAGCGCTGAATCTTCGGTGCCTTCGTTCGCGGCTTTTTGCCCTCTTTGACGGCCAGAGGTCGGCGAACCACGTATTGTCTCACGTCATCCTCTTTCGACAAGTTAAACAATTTGCGGATTTTGTTGGCTCTCTTGGGACCCAATCGGCGCGGAATAGTGTTGTCAGTCAAACCAGGAATCTCTTTCTCGCCTGTCATCCAAACCATACAAATATTAATAACACATCCAAAGAGACAACAAAGTATATCAAACCTTTTTGGACGACCACCAGAGCTAATACGCTAAGATTTGCGTCAACAATACATCCACGAACTGACTTGCGTTTACGTTCACCCGTACGTCGGGGACGATAACACGAGTGACCCGCAGACAACAGTAGACGCACCCGACCGTTGGTCAACACTCCCTGTTTCATTGGGAAGCCTTGTTTGTCGTTACCGCCGGCGATACGAACCACATAACCGGTCCATTCATCGCCGAGTGAGTCCATCTCCACCTCTTGTCCCATACGCTTATCGTAGAACATTCGGACCCTCTTCTCGTCATCGATGTCCAGAAGTTTCTGGCAACCCGTCGCCGGATATGATATATTGAGCTATTCATTCACATCAACAACAAAATTAGATACAATTTTCATTACAATTAAAACTAAATCAATAATAATTTTAATCAAATTAAGTTTCAATGAGTTGTCTGTAACGGCCATCGCATCAAAGTCAGGCCAAACACCGACTCATAACTCATGCAAACTATGGCCCGAAACGTGACAAATCATTCACTTAAATGATGTGTTAATTAAAACTAAATTAAATAAAATAACAATTAAATTAAATGTATATTTACTTTCATTTTGTGTTAAATTCACATCAAATCCACTCAACAGAAGGAAAAGGAAGTCATTTCATGAAAAACGTGTAAAACATTCAAACAATAAGTTCTGCCGTCTATTGACTCAAACAGACATTTGTTTGATGTTATCAATGAAGTCGTGATTTTTGAATCAAAATTTTTAAATACAATTTAAAATGTAATTAAATTTATGTTAAAAAATGAGTGCATTATGTTTAAGAAGACATCCGATGGTTGGCACCAATGTGGTGGATGTGTTGAGTCGGTTGTCGGTGAATGGATGGCAGAGTTTAAGTTTGTTTGCAAACAAATATCACAACAATTCAAATGATAACTACATTGAAAGACAAACCAAACAATCTTTTGACCGAAAAGTTACTTCAAATACAAATCAGTGGAAGAAAAGAGTCAAAGAAGAGAAGATCCGATTTGATCCACGTTTTAGCGACACTTTTGGCACTCTTGGAGGTAATCACATGAGTTATAAACGATTGTCGGCTGAAGATCTACCTGAAGATGAAGACAATTACGACAGACTAGACATAAAAAGAGGGCCGAAGATGGCAGAGATTGGTTACATTAAACTTTTGAACCAATATATCAACCAAAAGCCCATTCAGATGAAGAAGGCGTTGGAATTGTATAATAAGATGATATCTGAAGATCGTATTCCTCCACATAAGATCAGATACACTTTATTGATAACGGGTTGTGCGAGAGTTGGATTCACTGAAAGGGCATTTGAGTTGTTTGAAGAAATGCTGAAGTTTGAGCTCAAGCCCACCAAACCAGCCATCACTGCGCTGTTCAATGCTTGCGCTGAAAGTCCGTTCAATGAGTTTGGTCTCGAAAAGGCCCGATATCTTCGAGATTGGATGGCTTGCGAGGGTGTTGTGGCCAATACATTACACTACCACTCAATGATCAAAGCTTTTGGCAAATTAGGAGATATGGAAACTGCATATCAATTGGTCGATGAGATGGTGGCTAATGGACAGACAACCACTGACGAGACATTTGCTATGTTATTGATTGGATGTATTTCTAACAAAGAGTTGGGTTTATTTGAAGCCATCAAACTAGTCAATCGCATGACTTTTCATAGAATACCGCTAACTATCTATTCATTCAATTTACTGCTCAGAGCTGTTAGAGATTGTGGTATCGGTTCTGAAGACAATCTCAAACTACTCATTGAAAGTTGTAATTATCCGTCTGAAGACTCATCTAAACAAACAACAAACAATAGGCAGAGAAAAGCAGCCAAAGCTGCTAAGAAAATGAAGTTTTCATTGACAGTAAACAACAGTGAAGATAAGTCATTAATTGTCAGAATTCCCAATATGTTGATGGAAAATGTTGTCAAACCAAATAATATCATTAAAATAGACTACAAAGCTCTGTCCACTTCGTACAATCGGTTTATGCTTTTGGGAGGAATCGAAAGATTTGTCAATTTAATGACTAAATTCAATGTTAAACCAAATCTAAATACATTGACTTTAATGACAGAATTGATTGACTTTAAAGAAGAATCAGAAAATGTTATATTGGTTTTAATAGATAGGTTTAATCTGAAAGTAGACACAGATTTTTATAATATTCTTATGAAACATATTTGTGTCCGAAGAGGAATGATTGACGCCAAACGTATTATTGGTATAATGAGTCAAAAGGGTTTCCTACCAAATATTATGACATTTGGTGTGTTATCGTTGGGATGTAATGACATTAATTTAGCCAAACAACTGCTCAACGATATGCAAGAGCTCAACATTAAGCCAAACATTCAAATAATTGGTGGTTTAATAGCCAACGCTTGCAAATCAAACAACTTTTTGTACATTAATTTCTTAATGAATTACATGAAAGACAATGACATCAAAGCCGATCAAAAGATTATTGAAAGTTTAGAAGTAATGAAATTAAAATTTCAAAAACTTTTAGCAGATTATGATTGGAATAACACAGACATTGAACAGAGATTTAAAAGTCAACGCTTTAGGGATGAGTTCACTATTTTCAAAGATAATTATCAAAATTGGTTACAAAATATGACAATTGAAGACACACCACATCCATGGAATCAATTCCAGATCCAAGAGTTACCTAATAAGTCACAAATGCATACATTTGTTAAATATATGAAAACAAAGATTCAAAAGAGACGTCAAACGGGAGACGAATTAGACATCGATGAGTACGAAGAGGACGAGCTGTACGACGATTAAACACATTGTTTATAATAAAATCAATTAAACTAGTCTTAAGTCTTTTATCAAAATTTATTGATTCATAACTTAAAACCAAATACAAGTTATGAATAGTGATAATAGTTTAATCTTCATCCTCTTCCTCTTGAGCAGCACCACCGCCTGTATTCTTTTTAAGGTTCTTCCTCTTGACGCGTCCGTGTCGTCCGCCACCAAAGGGTGACTTCAACGAGAAGTCGATGTGCTTTTCCGAGTCTAGCCGTACGACAAATGATGGGATATTAACCACTTGTTTGCGGACTCGGATGTGTCTCTGTCTGATGAGGACCCGTGCGTGATGTAT
>JAQIWK010000708.1:0-13924 GCA_034695265.1 Dissorhina ornata | reverse complement strand
CCACCCACCCCACCCCTCTATGGAAAATTAACATGGGATCCCAGCAAAGCCTATGGGATTTAAGGCCTATTCTTTAACATGGGACAGGAATTTAGCACATTTTATAACCCAATTAATTGAGAAAATGAAACCATTTTTTCTTGAAAATCTTTAAAAATGACCCTAACTTTCAAAAATTTTCAGTGAAAATGGTAAAAATGCTCTTAATTTTCAAATATATTACAATACTAGCTTTCTTTAGTACGTTTCTAATAATGTGCATCCGTATAGCTTTGCTGTCAAACCTTGTTCAGTTATACTTATTTGAATTATTGCTTGTTAAGTTTTTTTTTGCTGTATGTTATCTACGATATCTAAATAGTGGAATTTCCTGATGGTGAAATTTCCAAACCTTTATAAATGTAATTATATTTAAAACCAGATTCAATTGCAACAATATAATAAAAATTTAAATTGGCCAATGGCCACTCAATAACCCAATAAATAATTTATTTAGCTTGCCTTTTAACTTTATTTTATAATAATTTCTTATATATTTCACACTAAACTGAGCTTGATCATATGCATGAATTAAATCGGTAAGTTACTAGTATCTAGTACATTTTATACTAAAATTATAATATTTCAAGTGAATAAAAAAATTCATTCAAAAATGTGTATAAAACAAAATATTGGATGATTAACATTTACTATAACTTAAATACTAAACATACTCACTATTGAAATTTATTATTAGTTACTTTTAGTAATTTACAATTTTAATTCATAAATATAGTAAAGATTATTTTCATGTGTAAATATATAAGCCGTAATTATAAATATAAATAGTTTTAATGCAAACAAAATTAATTAATTTTTGGGTTATTAAGTGGCCATTGGCCGATTTAAATTTTATTAAATTGTTGCAAATTATATCTAGTTTTTAATATAATTACATTTATTAACGTTTGGAAATTTCACAATAAGAAATAACCTATTAAGTAGTTTCAATGGGTATATTTTATATTTATATATTGTAGTTAAATTGGATACTAAGATATTTTTTACACTTGTTGACATTACTTTCCATGTGACTTACCAAAGTAAATATGTATAGATATTATCAGGTATTAGACACCGGCCAGTGGCCATCTGCCGTTTAATATTGCAAAAATTTATTTATAATAATAATATTGATGTGTGTGGCCTTGGGTGAAGGGCCGACTAAGCTACACCGTGCCACTAGCACCTTAGGGTAAACGGCCATGAGTTGGGCGCTTGATTAATATCTTATATAACTTATCATATGAGCGTTTTATATAGCATCGAGCGGTAAATGCTGTATTGATTGAACCCTGCCTGTTAAGTCTTTTGTTTGTGCGGCCTCGAGAATATCCGCGTAGGCCAGGATGTTGCCTATCAGAAAACTACTAATTTATGCGGATGAGATGCGAGCCTCACTACTCGGTAAGACACTAACCTTGGAAGTATTGAGATCGCAACGCCATGGGAGCGTGTCCGCGTTGACCAATGAGTTGGTCTATCTGTGTCGGTCAAGTAGGCAAACAAGATGCAAGCCTCAATACGAGGTAAGGCACTGACCTTGGGGGTCTTGACGTCGCAACGTCAAAGGGGCAACATCGGACAAGATGCAAACCTTATTGGATTTTTGAAGTTGCAACAATAAATAGCGTGTCTCAGTAGGCCAGGGAGCTGGCCTACTTATGTCTACTAACTAGGTGGACATGATGCAAACCTCAAACCGATGTCGTACAACCCGCATCATGGGTTTAAGGTTGCGACGCCGAAGGGGCGTGTCCGCGTAGACCATTGAGTCGGCCTCTCGATGTCTGCAACAACCACGGCCCAGTTGCTAACTTAGTTTGAGTGGGAAAAGCCGTCCCATTGATAACTTTTTATAGCCTATTAAGAATGAGCCGTGCAGTTAGTTGGTCTATCGGATGTCTTTACAAGTGTTGGACTGAAGCCAGTCCTTACTCAACCGAATATAGCCGTGTCTAGCAGTATGGAGGATACTGGAGGTAAGGTTTTAGTAACGCTGCTTGGTCAACACTAGTCGGGGGGCTTAACCCACCATTTCTTCCAAAGTCTAACTAATAAACCAGAAGTGGGTCCCCTCTGGTAGAAGCCACTACTACAGCGGGGCCCGAGCTAACTCAATAGAAAGGCTAATTTTATTTTTTAGTGATATTTGCTTACTATAAGACAACGCTTGCGGTTATGTGCGGTTTGATGGATTCAATACGTGGCTGGTCGTGGGGGTCACTTTCTCGCAAAGGCGCGATGTCAGGCGGCGTCGGAGGCTGTCTTTCTTTCAAGAGGTTTACTAGATATTGTATTAGAACTGGTTTGGCCTGGTAAGTAGTAGTATCGCTGATGTGGGATAAAGATTGATGTCTGGTTTCCCTTTCGGTCTCAGTATTGGTGACGGACAAGTTGAAGGCTATCTTCCGGCTTTTTTTTATGCGGAGCTGCTGCTTTATTAGATGGCTGGCTGCTGGCTGCCATCTTTTAATTCAGTTAAACAGAGTAACGTTTTATAAGTCTTTAACATTTGCATACTGTAATTCTTACTGGTGCACTAAGTTGGCTGTGAGTGTATTTAAGTAGAGACAATTCGTCCTTCCGGTCAGTGTTTGTGTTTTCTCAATTAGTGATTCTGTGCCCACGCTCTTCTCTCCTAACAGTGTTTTCCGATAGATTAAACATTAGCGGCCCATTTATAGAGAGTGGCCTTCTTGTGAGAATCAAACATGAGTATGAGTACACCCAGGTGTTACAAGCATCCTGGTTTTCCTACTGTAATGTTTGATTGGTGTTTAAGTGTGCATGCTATATTCCTTGTATTGCATTGGTGTTTAGGGGCGCATGTTTTTTTTGTACAGTATGTGGCGTTTGTCACCTTGTTACTCCAAATAGTTTCCCATTTAATGTCCATCTCTGATCAAACTATCTTCAATGCTTTAACATTAGCGGCACAGCTATAGTGGTTTGTAATGTTGAGCGATAGTGTTTTATTTGCATCTTTTTACATTAGCGGTTCAGTAGCACTTGATTGTACAGTATAAGCAGCACAGCGGTTAAGGCTTGATGTTAAGGCCTTATGTAACCCTGAAAAGCAATCGCGTTTGGGGTCTTTATCTCTAACTCTAATCCTACTAGAAACTAATTTCACTATACCAATATAAACACCATGTTATAAATTATATAACTGTTACGAAACGTTAGAAATTAAAATTACCTATTTAGTATACACCTTAATTGTATTTTACAATTAAAATTTAGTTATATTGAATTGTTAAATATATTGATTATCATAAACAAACATATTAGCTGTAATCGGAAGTGCTTGTTATTTTGTATATAAGTTACAAGTAAGTTATAAATAAATGTTTAGTGAAAACAGCATTTATAAAGTTTACAAAATAAATTATTTAGATACTTACGATAGATTGAAACGACCATGAACAAATATTTTTTGTCAAACATTTTCAAAATTATTTTTGAAATTATAATATTATTTAACAAAAATAAAAATGTCTGTCAAAAACTCCCATATGGTATGACTTATATTATATATTTTTCATTAGAAAATTGTTTGACTAAATGTAATTATAGTTAAAGTTAGAAACATATTATATTTTGTATTAATTATAGTTAATACATCGCAAAATATAGCTGGTCACATAATAATCTTGTTCAAAATTAGAAAAATTTAAGTGTTAAGGTGACTTAAAACTTAATCAGTTAACTACTTAATTGTATATTTATTTTTTACAACAAATCAATAGCATTAGTAATAAATATATTAAGTCTTAAGTGGCGTTACACTCGGCGACCGATGGGGGGACAAACATCGGTAAAGGATGCGTTTGCCCCCCACTATAGCGTCATAACCAAAACTCATGCAACGGCCAAATAATTAAACATTAACCTCTAGTCCGAGTGTCAGTGCCGACCACCTAAACAATCAAACAAATTGATCTTGTTCACTTTGGCATTTTTCAATGTATTATGGGTTAACTCTAACAATTAAACGGCATGACGTGCCCGAGAGATATCGAGATAATATTAGTATGTCCAAGTAGGTTATAACCGTCGAAAGGCAAAATGAATACATTTTTGAATATTAATGTTAAACTCCATAGAGATTTTTACCTTGATAATGTCTATTCACATATTAAGTGAACTATAATTATAAACTTTTATTAACCCCTTTACTAACATTTGTATATAATTAAAATATTAGACCCATATTATGTAGTATGTGAGTTAAATATTCAAAATGATATAGCTTACTAATAACTTATTTTATTGTTAGTTCTTATAACAATAAATTTTTAAAAATAAACATCTGGTCACTTATGGTCATCTTCCGACAAGTCCTTTGTAGTAATAAAAAATATTTTAAAGTATATAAATTATATAATATAATGAAAATAAAAGCATCTAATATCTAACATCCTTTCACTAACGGCCTAATTATATATACATTATTTGAATATAAGATGTAATTAATTTACAATTAGTCTAATATATGATTATTTAAGTTATATTTTACATAATAATAAGGAAGAGTGTAGACAAGATATTATATAAAATCTACGCAAATGTTTATATATATTAAAAGGCTATTAAATAAATTTAAATTAAAGGATAATTATATTAACAAATTGTTTTTTGCAGACCACTGTCCATGGGTTAACAACTGTGTCGGCGAAAACAATCAAAAGTTTTTTGTTTTATTTACTGTAAGCTAACCATTAACTATGCATTTATTACTATTATTACTTTAAAGTTTAAACGACAAATTAATATATGATTTAAATTTGATTAACAGTTATATATAGCGGTTATATCGTGTCACGCATTGATTATGGCGGTCACACACTTTTATAAATGCATTGAAAATGACTGGAAAAGTATGGATTTAATTAATTTCATCATTAAGAATCCTAGTATTGATTGGTTTTTAACATTTTTTAGTTTAATTTTTTAGTTGTCTTTATGTAAATACTATGTAATTGGTTGTAATTAACAAAATTAATTGTAGTTATGATTGTATTGTAACAGATTGTGGCACAACATATAGCGATCCGATAAGTGGTACGACGGCGACGGCGCCCACACCGATGAATATAATTCTGTTGGTGTGTCTGGTGTTTGAGGCGCTCCTGTTTGCCATATTCACGCTAATCATGTTTGGGGTTCAGGTGCAGGCCATATGGCACGACCAGACAGGCATTGAACAGCTCAAGAAAGAGACTAATAAATGGCATCAAAAGCACACCTGGAAGAGCTTTACCACTGTGTTTGGTAAAGGCTTTAGTCTTCACTGGTTCTCTCCATTTACAAGAGTATCAGTCGGCGGCAGAGTTGAGACCAACTTTGCGTATGCCGTATAACACACTCACACTCTATGCTGTAGTACTAATAGTAGTCAACGCGCAACACAACAAGTGTTGTGTGTTTTAATTAATTTTACAATTTTTAATTTAAATTGTAAATTACTATTCCGTCGATTAGTTTATTTATTTATTATTATTATTTTTATAGTATTATTAGTTTTTAAATATTAGTTTGAAATGATTGTTACCAATGAATGGACAAACCAAACACACAAAAGCTATCCAATTGTGAATACTACTAAAAATTGAATATTTATTTTTAGCTATAAATCATTCAATTGAATTGTTTTATGATAAGACTTTTACCTATCTATCTATTTATAATGCCTTTAAATTAGTTTTATTTACCGTTACTTAAACTCATTATTTAATATAATTAAAAATATATTGTAAATAAATCAAAATTAATTTTTGCTAAAAATACTAATTTTTATTGTAAACCAATTATTATATTTACATTTGTTTTTGTTTGTAAACAAACATTTAATTTAGAAAAAAATTTTGTGGACAAGAGTTAAGATTACGGTAGAAAAATACAGATGTTTTTGAAGTTTGTAATCTATTTGAGGAGTAGTCGGTTGTAAGCCAATCCATAGGGAGATCCATAGCTGCTGACAATGGGTGCGCTGTAAGCACTGTAGTGAGAGGCATATGGGGCCACATATGAGGCGGCGTATGGGGCGGCGTAAGCCACTGGAGCGTGGACTGCGACGGCGGGTGAGCCATAAGTGTTGTACACTCGGCCAGTCAATGAGCTGGAGTATTGACCAGTGGTCAGGTCATAGTAGTTTCCGGCCCAGTCTTTCACACCACCGATGGCTGACACGGCGGCAATGCAGGCAAAAGCCAATGCGACGATCATCTGAATTGGTTTTTAATTACAAAATAAAAGTTTTAATTAAGAAAAACTTTCAAATAAAAACTTTTCACATTAAATTTGTAGTGAAAAAATATAACTCACGATTTTGGTCATTGTTGTAGAGTTTGGTTTGTGGTTTGGTCTGTGTTTTGACAGGAATTGAATTAAAAACTTTATGAAGACATTTGAATTTTGTATCGACTTTTTATAGCCAATGATTAGGTTGATGGCGAGGCCGAGCGCCAGTCCGCGCCCAACTCCTATAGTATGTATACAGATATGTATTATAATCGTTGGGTAATCTTATTTAGCTTTTCCACCCAAATGACGACTATGTATATGATTTGATAATACATTTTTTGATTATCAATACATTTTAATTCATTCATACCTTTCCATTCCTGGTTCGCTCTCTTTCACCATTAAATATAATAATAATCACATTTTTTTGAAGCATTTTTGTCTCTCAACTCCTCCTTATTGGCCTTTGATTTACACCCGAAGGACACACTTCTCATCAAATAAAGACAATCCAATGCTTGGGATTACAGACTCTTACGCGAGAAAAAACAGGAAAAAACCAAATCTTCCTAAACTTTTGGCGTCTCTATGAAAACAATTGAATATTTATTTATATATTTTATATATTGGTTTCAATTACATTAAACTCCTATAAATAAAATACTACCTTAAAGGCCAACTATTAATATAAAAGTATCCTGTTATTAAATATATTTAAATACCACATTAAATTCAATTCAATTAACTAATTACTATAATTTTAGGTGTGTTTAGATCATATGTTTTAAAAGCATTTTATTTATATAAATTTGTTTTGTTATACATTATTCAAGATGCTTTTAATATTTATTTAAACTTGTCTATTTTGTTTGCTTGCTTACAATAATTAGTATCCCAAGGCTTTCGTTAAGCAAAGTATGCTATACTAACTCATCTTAACTCAAAACTTTTTTTTGTTTTGTTGATTTGATTTGGTATTTGAAGTTTTGACCCAATTTTTTGTTACTTAAGTTTCGGTCAGAAAGAGAAAGTGAAGGTTAGAAACAATATATGGATTAATATATAAATATATATATATATATAATATTTTTTCAAATTTGATGTATAGATAGACAATACAATGCAATACAATCAAAACAAACGTGAGATTAAGGTTATAATATTTTAATTTAAAAATAAAAGTCACACACCGTTTGCACTGTAAGAGTGATGTCTAATATTTCATTACATTTCCAATGATTTCAATTTAATATATATCTTAACTTTCATTTAAAGCTAATGTTTTTAAGCCCACAAATAAAGAGCTGTATTTTTAATTAAATTGTTTTGTAAACAATAATTACACGATTTTATTAAAAACTCATAAACTATACCAAAAAACAATTTTATTATATTTTTCAATGATTGATAGACTAATTGCACATAAAATTATACCGTAATGGTTGGGCTTATCTTTCATTATCATTGGGATCAGTGTTTTATTAGTCTTTTAGATCGGTATTTTGGAAAGTTTTTTATAATAAATGTTTGTTAATATCAATGATTTGCTTTCATCTCAATATCAAATTAATTATTTGAAAAAATAACTATATATTTATGACATTTTAGTAAAATATCTTGAAAACAAATCTTTTATTTATATATTTTTTGTTTTGTTTATAAAATGTGTCAAAAGTTATGTTTCAAAGTATACATAATTGAATATTTAAATTAAATTTTAAATAGATATGCAAATAAATGTTTGAGACTTCATTTTATGATTTAATACTAGTTTTGAGTTTAAAATACTTTTATAAGCCATTGACTGACACAACCCTTTTGTTTGAATATCAAATAAATAGACATTAATTTAATAGTTAATTATTTACATTTATTTTTGTAACAAAAAAAACTTTTTTAATATTTAATTTAAAAAACTAAATGCTTTTAAAAACTTGACATTTGTAATATTAAATTAATATTAGTTTTAAATCTAGTATATTTTATATTAATTAAAAATTCTATTATATATTTGTGAATTTAATTATTAATAATAAAGTATTAAAAGAATTAAAGAATTTGTGGTTTTAAAAATTAATAAATTAAATTTTTATTATATATATACTAATAAAAAAAAGTTCAAGATTGTTTTAATTAACACTAATTTGTTATAAATTAATTAATTATCACAAAATCTTGTTTTTGATGGTAAATTAAACGTCTAAATTTTATATTTCAATTAGCCTTTATTGTTTCATAGTTTAATTTAAATTAAATTAAGATTACAAACATTACAAGATAAAATCACATTTTTTTGGGTAAATTTATAATAAAATCTATTATAAAAATATTTTAAACTTTTAATTAAATTTTAAAATAAGATTAAAATTTTATTACATTTTTAGTTTAAAAATTTTACCTAAAATGTTTATGGGTTTATTAATTTTTTATATGTCAATATAATATTTAATTACCTGGGCAATATTTAATAATAACATTTTAATCAAAGTTTGACATTTTATTTATTGATATAATCATATATCTTGAATAATATAACAACTTTATTTAAATGTAATTTAATTTATTTTTGTGTTAAAAATAATGTTCAATGAAATTGATTGATATGTTTTGTTCAAGACCTACATTTACAGCTCATTTCAAATCAATATATAAATATATTTAATTTAATATTTTTAAAAGTCAAAATATTTTGAAACCTAATGTTGTAATAATTGTATATTTATTTTTTGAAAAACATTGAAAAGTCATTGATTACTTATAGGAAGACTACTACTAATATTAAATCCATTAGTAACTTATGCAACAATTATGAATATAACATTTATTATATATTATTATATTTTCATAAATATATTGTTAATTTTATTTTAATTTGTATATATTATATAAAATATGATTAAACATATCATTAAATAAAGCTATAAAAAGACATTTTGACAAAAGATATTATATTTAATATATGAATAATATTAGCCATAATTATAGTGACCTTCGTTTGAGATTACGTCTAATGTCATGACTTTTTTTCATCGCATAAAACTCTTCACAAACTAAACAATACTTATGTTTAATAATGAGTTAAATATTATATTTAAATTACTATTAAATCTGTATTTTAAATGATTTACATAATAAACATGTAATATAATTGTTATTATTTAATAAACTTATAAAATTAATTTTTTGTTTAATTTTTATTTAAAAATATATAAAATATTAATTTTATTTTAATAATATTAAATGTGAATATTTTTATTATATTTAAATCATTTAAATTAAATGCAATGTAAATAAATATTTATAAATTAAATACTATGTTTAACAATATTATTAGTAAATATTGAGTATATTTTCTAATTATAATATAATAATAATTATTAATATAAATATAAATAAAATATTATTTATATTAACGATTATGTCATAAATAAATGTCTTGATTCACTATTGCTTACCTAGAAGGTTTTTAAACAAATTATTTTAATATTAAATAAATAGTAAAATAATTGTATTCATAAGATAATAAATATTATTATAATATAAATTAAAAATATTATAATAATAATGATATTATAAAATAATATAATATAAGGAAATGTCATAATAAATATCAAAATTGAATGATTGAATGATTACAACAATTTTGTTGTTAATACAAATGTTTTATTTAATTGTGAATTAATACACGATTTATGATTAGATATGTTTTGGTAGTAAAGATTTGCATATTTATTGTGCTTAAACACTTGTCAGTCATAACAAAAGGTATTTACTATAATATAATAATGAGTTTGCATTTAAAATTGATATTTACAAGTAAATTATATATTAAACAAACATCTGTTATATTAATTAATGAAAATAAATAATTTAAAGCAATTTTATTATAATTACAAATTCATATTAACTAACAATTTAAACTTTTACATTTGTTTTATATATAATATCTGTATTTTTCTTACAGTTTACATAATTTTTTAATAAATATTGGCTTAATTTTTAAAAATATTTCAAACATATTATAAAGTCTTTTAATTTATAATTAGGTTTAATGATTCAAAATATTTATTTTTGTTTTAAAGCTATAATTATTATAAAATATATAATAAAATAATTTAAATAAAATCCTTGAAAGGGGTGCGAAAAGGGGTTCATAAACTAATTCAAGGATCAGATGTCTTTGTGATTTATATTTAATTGGCCTTCATTTGCAAATTATTTGCATTTTAATTAACTAATTATTAATTAATATCATCTAATTATTATTTATAAAATAATTTTTTTTCAACATTAAAATTGCTATAAATTAACAATTTAAACTTTTACTTTATATATAAATTTTACAAAGTGCTGCTATTTTCACTTTTTATATTACTAGCAAATTATATAAAGTAAATCAAAGTTTAATTTAATTTTGAAAACGTCAATAAATTAATCTTTAATTAAATAAAACTATTACTCAATAATATTTACTTTTATGTCTCTAGTTTAATACAAAAATTAATTTTAATTTTAATTAATTTTAATAAAAAATTTATTCAGTTACAAGCTTTTACTGAAAGCTTTTTAGTATTAAAAAAATAAAATAAAATAAATAAAACTTTTAATTAAACTTTCGGTTTCTCAATAAATCTTAATAAATAAATAATAAAAAACAAAATTTATTTTAACAAATATTTTATTTTTATTAGTTTTTTACAATAATTTTGTTGTGAGAGAGAGAAAGAAAGTAAACTAAGTTTAGTGTTATATATAATTGCAAATTAAGACAAATAAAATAAAACACATTTTAGTTTACTTAATGATTATCTTGATTAAGATCTGAATATCGTATATACAAATGGGTTGTTGAATGGCTTTAATAGCCGCCATACCAGCCATCCTTATTGTTCTCGTACTTCTTTGACTCGTATCGCATATAACTGTCATCTGATTTCTTGTAGTTATCGTAACCCTTGTTGTTATCATCAGATCTTTTATAGCTATCGCCATAACTCTTGTAGCTATCATCAGATCTCTTATAGCTATCATAACCATTGTTTCGGTTGTTCTCGTACTTCTTGTAGGCGCTCATCAAATCGTCCATTTTGTAGGACATGGGTTCGTACTTCTTGTAGCTGTCGCGGGAATCGTATTTGTCATTTGATCCGTACGATGAATACATGTCCATTGATTTGTAGTCATTCTTCTTGTTGTCGTATTTGTCGTCATACTTGTCATCATATTTGCGATCATAGCCTAAATGATCAATATTTAAACATTTATAAAGTTAATTATAATTTTAATATATTTTAATAAAAGTTTAAATAGTGAGACAAACCTTTGTTGGAGTCCATCTGGAAATATCTGGATGAGTGTCCCTCTTGTCGTTTGCCGTAACCGTCATTCTTGTAGTCATTCTTGTAATCATTACCACTCTTGTAGTCATCCTTCTTATCACTCCACGAGTGCTTAATCTCCAACTTGTGGTCGTTGTGGTTATCATAACTGAGGCCAGAGTTGCGGCCGTAGTGCTGGCCATTGGCCAACAGGCACAGTGAAGCACCAAACAAAGCTAACAACAATTTTTGCATGTTTATAGTTATCACACAAATTAATGCAAATTAATTAATAATCAAATTAAAGTTAAAACTGTTTGTGAAGTCCAATAGATATGCGACAAATCTATATATACTAACCGATCGGTCAATTATATTGTAGGTCACGGGTATGGGACACAACAAAACGGGTGCAAAATTGGTTAGTATTGGGTAAATATATGTTGTTTTAAATCCCCACCCAATTAACAATTTAACTCTCATTTGCTTATTGAGATATTTAGCATTAATTAAATGGTAATTTCTAGACTTGAATATTGCATTTATATTTTATTTTTACTTTTATTTGGTTAAAAACAAAGCAAAAATCAGGTCATCTTTTTTATAAGTTTTAAATTTTACAAACAATTTATGCCTCAAATTATGAGTTAAGGACAGCGGCTATCGGTGTTGTTATATCTGTAATTAAAATGTATACCAATTTATTCATTAGTTTTGTTTATTTTAAAACAATAAATAAAAATTATTATTTCTAAATATTGATTACAAATATATATATTTTCAATTAATGAGAAACAAATTATATGATCAAAATATAATTAGTGTAATAATGTGTATATTAATTAAATATTTAAACAGTTAATGATAAATGTTTTTCAAAATTGATTCAATAATATTTTTCATATTTAATCAATATATGAATATAAATACAATTAAATTTTGTTTATTTAAAATAACTTTTCATTGATTTAATAAAAATAAAAAGTTTAATAAAAAAAAATATATTGACAAATATGTGTGGAGTATATCCTCGACATGTCATTGTAATTACAATAACTCTTTTGTTTTTTAATCCAATTTTAATTACTATTATTTTGTATTAACCTTAGCTTACCATAAACATACTTAATACCAAGTTCATTTTATAGACTAAATATTTCTATAAATAATTTTTATATAAAAATTACAAATATATATAATTTTTTAAAAATTATATTCTTTGAAATAATATACCAAAATGTTGTTAATCATGTTTAATTAACTTAAAAGATTTAAAATTTTAATTATATTAAACTGTTATGATTTTTAATTGAATAAACAAACTTCAGTACACTGTTGAGTTCATTTAGTATAATTTATTGATTTACTTATTTGTTTTAAAAAATAAATAAATATATAATATATGAATGCATGTATCGCTGTAAATATCAAATCCGGAAAACACGATAATATTAATTATATATAAATTATAAGTTATAATTTATAACTTTGTATTAAAAAGTATGTAAACATAAGTTATAAATTTTTGTTGAAAGCCTATATGAATAATATATTTAAATATTTAAAAAAAACTAAATTAAATTATTTAAAAACAAAAGTTTGAAGTGTTTAAAGAGCAAGGGTTATGGGCGCAGGCTTTAACTTATAAAGATATTAACTTTATATAGTTTAAATATTTAATTTTTTACACATTTGTTTGTTATAATTTGCAATAAATTGTAACAACTGTTTGAAAAAAATTAATAACTTATAAGGATTATAAAGTGAAAGTGTTTTTCAAAGAAAAACAAACAAAAAAATATAAGACAAACTATAAAAACATGTTATTAAATAAACACCTAATGAATACTACACCCAAACTTTTGAACCTTTTAAAGCCAGTGCCCAATAGTTAACAAAATATGTTTTTTAAAAATGATATTAAATTAACAAGATTGTATTTATGTTTAACTCAATTATCATATTTGGTTAAATGGCTATTTAATAATCATTTCATTAATTTTGTTATTTTAAAAATAATTTTGAAACATATTTATTTTCATATCAAATGTGACAAATTATATTGATTTTTAATTTCATACTTTTGTTAATTAAAAACAATAAATTAAACAAAATTTTACTATTTCAGTAATAAATATATATATTACACTTATATTTAACTTAATATTTGTTTTAAATATTTTTAAAAGTTTTATAATTTATACATTTTTTAGTAAGATGTTTTTAAAAATATATTTAAACTATAGAAAAAAGTATAAAACTTTTTTATATAAAAATTTAGTTATGATAAATGTATAATTTACAATTATTAGTTTGTC
>JAQIWK010000707.1:0-13926 GCA_034695265.1 Dissorhina ornata | reverse complement strand
TGTCTCGATGAACAGTATGACTTTGACCTGTTTGCTGACATACCATTTTATGCTCATAACAATCTAACCGGGATACAAGTAAGTTATTTAATCAATAATTAGCTTGAAAATTTTATTAATATTTGTAATTTAAACTTAATTTTTAATTAATAGATAAGCCGTAAGCCAGCGCTTGATAAAGTTTACCGGCACTCACCCAGCGTCACATTTATACAATTGGTTTGCGATTTTGGAGGTTTGGGTGGTCTATGGCTGGGCTTTTCGGTCATTACCATCACTACAGCCATTATAGAGCTTATATCCAAACCGTTGGAGCGTATGGTTGAATAATTAATGACCTGGCTGTTTTTCTATTTTATTTATTTAGTTATTTTTAAATAATATTTTTATTTTATTAATAAACATTATTTTTAAAAATTAACATTGATTGGATTTTATTTTAAATAGCTTTTCTATGGAAAAAAATTTTATCTAGATTATTTAATATTTTATTGTAAAGTTGCAAAGTGAATTTACTACCTTATTATTTATTAAAATATTATTTTATTGAAACAACCCAGAACAATCTGTTTAAATAAGTTTAATAATTAATTAGATTAGGATAACTATAGTATTTTAATATTACTATAAAATTTACAACTAAATTAATTATTTAACTAACTGTTTACAAACTTGTGCTTGTGCTCAAACTTATGGTCAACATCATGCTATTAACATCACGAGAAATCAAACTAAATATAACATTGTTAATCTAATATAGCTAAATATAATTACTTATTTGCTCAACAATAAACAAGCTAAATAATTTAGAAAATAAATATTACCATGTGCTTTTTTTGTTGGCTTTGAAGCCATACGTTGAGATGTTTTAAGTCTACTTGAAATATGACAAAAATATATTTTTTGAATTATAAGTTTATAGATAATTTGTGTCATGGTATTTGCAACAGTTTAACAATAACTTACAGGTATTCATAGTAAATTGCATAATTTAATAAACTATTTTAATATTGATTATCATGTTGAATTAATTTTTTAAACTAACTAAATAACAATTAAAAATCGTATTATTGCAGTGGTTTAATAAATGATATATTTATGCATATTTTAAGCTAGCCTATTTTATCTATATGTATTGTTTTTTACTAAAAAAAACTTATGTTAATTTGTTTTTTTCCAATGTAAACATATTAATTTTATTTTTAATGTTTATCAATAATTAACATTTTAAGCCATATAAGCAATTATGTAATAAATAATTAAATTTGTTAAATTAATATAATTTTAATACTTTATAAGAAATATGCTCTTAGCAGGTAGGGCATCTCTCTCTCTCTCTCTCTCTCTCTCTCTCTCTCTCTCTCTCTCTCTCTTGGAGCTTATGGTTGAATAATTAATGACCTAGCTGATTATCAACTTTATTTATTTAATTATGTTTTAATAATATTTTTATTTTTTTTAATAATAACAATTAAAAAGTATACACTGATTGAGTTTTACTTTAAATATTTGCTAAACATTTTGATAATTATTTTAAAACTTTTATTTGAATGTTGAATGTTGAACTTATTTTTATAAATGTTTAAAAAATAAATTTAATTAAAGTATAATGTTTTATATTAATTTTAATTTTCAATAATATAATTTATTTTTATTTTTTTTGTTTCGTTTTTTAGTTTATTATTACAAAGTTTTAAATTTATATTTATATTATCTTATAAATTTTAAATTTAAATATTATAAATCTTTCAATATTATTGCTTTTTAAATGATACTTATATATAAATTTTTATCAATATTATTTAATATTTTATTGTAATGATGCAAAGTGAATTTACTACATAATTGTTTATTAAAATAACATGTCATTGAAACAACCCAAAAACAACTTGTTTAAATAAATTAAATAATTAATTAGATAAGGATTACTATAGTATTAAAATATTACTATAAATTTATAACTAAATTTATAATTTAAACTTGGTTAACAAAAACAGCTTACAATAATATACTTAATATACTTGTACTCAAACTTAAGATCAAATTCAAAATCATGCTATAAATATCACGAGAAATCAAATTAAATATAACATTACTAATTAAATATAGTTGAATTTAGTTACTTATATCATCAACAATGAACAAGATAAATAATTTAGAAATTATATACTACCATAGTCATTTCTTGTTAGCTGTGAAGCCATAAGTTGGGATATTTCTTTTGCCTACTTGAAATATGACCATAATATAATTTTGAATTAAACGTGAAAACTAAAGCTGATAGTTTATAGATAATTTGTGTCATGGTAGTTTAAATAATTTAGCAATAATTTACAGGTGATTATAGTAAATTGCATAATTTTATGATAAAGTTAGCAAGGTTTAAATGAAATTTGAATTCTTATTTGACTATACTCAAAACAATTAAGTTAATCAAGTTACCAAGTATAAAAAGCAAGACTTGCTTATTTACATTTTATATACATAGTGATGGAAATTTTTAGCAATTTCATCAAAATTGTCAAATTGCTAATTTCGCAATTTGGCAATTCTTAGCAATATTGCCATAATAAAATACGTCCTACAATTGTGACATATATAATGTGTAATATAATTGTATGACAATATTACACACCTAACACTATAAAATAGTATTAAATGCACTACAGATTCAGCAACAATTAATAGTATAATTATATAAAGTATAATATTTCTAAATTGACAATTAATCTATATTTAACTAAATCTTGCATATTAAGAAATTTTACATATAATATCACCAGTGGTTCACCACTTATAACTTCACTTATTTAGCTTTTGAGTCCACCTATGTAATTATTATTGCATTTTTAGTAATGTATAAAAATCATTTTTTAAAATTGATAAAAATTGCTAATTATTGCCAAACTTGGCAATAATTGTCAAATATTGCCAAAAGACCCCAAATTTGTTTGGCAATTTCTTAGCAATAATTGGCAATTTAGCAATTATTGCCAAGTGAAATTGCTAACCTTTCATCATTATATATACATAAACTAAATAATAATAAAAAAATATAACACTTTAAATATAAGACATGTAGATATAAGGCTAAGTATTAAGTAACATAGTAAAGTAACTATTTGATAAATTAAGTAGGCATTTACTTATCCGGCATGTATAGTCATAACAAACTTGGTTATTATTTAATTCAATTACTTCAAGTTATATTAATTAATAGATAACAGTAGTTTATATTATTTTCAACAACAACAAAAGTAATAAATAAATAAAGCATCTGGCTAGTTTCTATATCAAATTAATAAGCTTTGTATTAGAAATTGCAATAAGTTACAAGATATAAAAGCAAATATCGATTTAAGTTTAGATATCTAGCTCACTTTTACCCAATAAAATGCTTACAAACATACATTATGTAATTTTTGAAATCTAGTATATTTGGGTATTTTTTAAATAAATTAAATATTAATTTAAATTATGTAAAAATATTATATTTAAAATAATTTATTGTAATTTTTTTAGTTTTAATATTATATAATTAAGTTTATAAATTATTTTAAAATTTAATATTATGCTTTGTAGAAATTGAAAGATAAAATTAATTATTACTTATATTAAAAAAACGATGTAAAGGGTGTTAACTTTATTTCGAAGAAAGTGTTATGATTTGAAACATTTTAACAATAATTGCAGGTGATTATGAATTACATCAATTATTAATTAAAAATTTTACTGTCATATTGTTTAAAATAAATAGAATATTGAATTAGCGTTAATAATAATAATAAATTAATAGTTTATTTTTAATTAAATTTCTAAATTAAAAAAGTAAAAAATTTGCGAAATATTTTTTTATTTGTATATTTATATTATATATAAAAAAAAGTGTATATTTTAAATATATTGATTAAAAACTTTTTGTTTTCAGTGAAACAATTGTTAATAGTTTTATATTTAAGAAGAAACACTTTGTAACATTTTAACATCTAGATAATTATTTTGTAATAATCTCCTGGAAAACAAAAACGGTGTGGATGATTATAACTTTTAACAATATTTGCAGGTTATCAAGGTGCTAAACCATTTCTAGTAATTGAATTAGCAAATGTTATAATTAAAATTTTAATCTAGTCTATTTTACTTATATTAATTTGTTTTTTCAATATGAACATGTTAATATTATTTTGATTATTTATACATTAACATTATATATTAACATGTATTATATTAACAATTATAGCAATTATGTAATTTATTATTTATTTTTAAACAATTTAATACAAAATTAGTTGTTAAATTAGTTGTTATTAGTTATAAATAAGAATGAAAACACCTGGATCATATTACTATTCATAATTTTATAATTAAATATTTACCAAATTGAAAAATAAGATTTTAATTATTCTATTTTTATAACAAAAATTAACATTCAATATTTTATTTTAATTATAATACATATTTAGTTTCACTCAAAGGTTTCAGGTCAGATTTGGGATCAGGTAATAAGCATCACAAAAATAATTAATATCTTACAATCAAACTAAATATAGCCTTAATAGTTTAATTATAGTTATATCTGATTTGATTACATAACTCAATTATAACAAGCAAGTATTTTTTTACCTACTTGAAATGTAATCTTTATCATTTTGAATTAAACATAAAAATTCATGCTGTTTAATTTATAGATATAACATTTAGCAATAATAGCAGATGATATTGGCCATAAGCAATTTGGTGATAAAATTAGCAAGTGTTTAAATTAAATTTGAAATTTCAATTTGATATGCAAAAATTAAGTTGATTAAGTTACCCTGCATCAACAACATATCCAGCTTAGAATTAGATATAAGAATACAAAGTATCTTAGTTATTACTATTTCAGTATAGTAAAAAACAAACTTGGTTATTTATTAATTAAATTGTTTGAAATGACGAATGATTTGATGTATGGTAGTAATTTGAATCATTGTCAACAATAAAACATATAAATAAATAAACTGGCTAGTTTTTATGACAAATAAAATAAGACTGGACAATAAGCAATTCTATTACATTACAAAATACATTTATATAAAACAACAACAACAAATAGTAACTGGCTAAAT
Organism: Dissorhina ornata; assembly: GCA_034695265.1. Taxonomy (NCBI): domain Eukaryota; kingdom Metazoa; phylum Arthropoda; class Arachnida; order Sarcoptiformes; family Oppiidae; genus Dissorhina; species Dissorhina ornata. The sequence goes on along the minus strand of JAQIWK010000707.1, from coordinate 8,818 downwards.
ATTAAGTTTACAAGCTATTGATTTTGACAAACATGTCAAAACGCATTTCTAATACCATTTGCCAAACTTTTAGACAATGAAATAATAATATATAATAAATTTTTAAATTAATTAAGTATTATTTAAAATTATAATGTAATACTAGTTGTACTTCTTATATTTTATTTATTAATTAATTACAAATTAAAATGATTAATTATAGGTTTAAATTTTTAAAGCACATTAAAAGATTTTCTAAATTTTATATTATCTAAGTTATATAAATATATTAGATTATTATAAATTTTATTATTTTACTTATTAAATATTAAAAGTAACTAGATATTACAAACAGTCAATAGTAAAGAATTATTATATAATTTTAAAGAAATACAAAATTAAAATTTAACAAGTTAAAATTAATAATAACATTGTAGGTTTAAATTTTGCTACTACAAACTCTACATGTTTGATATCTACTGGTCATATATGGCAAATAGCTTGGCCACTTTATCAAAAGCTTGTTGATTTTCATTTTTAAATACCTCCAAATACTTATACTTATAATAAGGATTTTTATGTCAATTTTAATTTAATTGTATTTTTTCACAATAGGCGTCATATATGTTGATAGGTAATACAAGAAATAACCATGTTAATCATACAAATTGAAATTATCACGGTTATAAATATGTGAATTGTATCTTGGTCATTTTATAATATAATGCTCCATCTATTGACCACTAAAATAAATAATTACAGGATTGACATAAAAATCCTTATTATACTTATACTGATCAGGCAATACTTTATTTTGATCTTGGTGAGCCCCAATCTGGGCATTTACCGAATCATGAAGACATTTACCAAGCGCAGCGTACCAAGGTGCTAAACATTTTTGATATTGTATCTCGGTAGATTTAGTAATATATTTATTACCATCCAGTAAAATCCTTTTATAATCATCAGCAACCTTAGCTATATTAATTATATTATAGCCTTTTGCAACGTTAGGTGCCTGAGCAAACACTTTGGTTATGAACGCACCTAGGCCAGTTAGAATTTCTTGTATCTGGCTAATTCGGCCAATATATTTAGAATTTTTATCTTGCTTATTTTATTTAGTTCCATAACATCAATGTCTAAATCGTGTAGGAAAACAGCCATGTCATTAACCATTGCGTAATCATAGTTATCTAAATCAGTTATAAGCTTGGTCCTTGTTGATTGCATTTGGTCGGTCAAATCTTTCCAAACAGCCACATTATCGCTCATTATCATGGCCAAATTGTTATATCTGATACAATCTGCAAGCTCAAACGTAGCCTGGCCATTCACTTTGACCAAGTTAAAGTTAAGCACAATTAAAGTTAAAGTATTACAAACTATTTTAATATTCATTATTGAATTGTTATGATTTTTTTACAACTAAAATAAATTACAAAAATTTTTAAAATATTTATAAATTATAATTGTTGTATAAAATATTTTATTGAATGTATCGGATATTTATGCTTTTTTTAAGCTAGCTTATTTTATTGTTTTGTTTATAAAACTTATGTTAATTTGTAATTAAATGTAAACATATTCATTTTATATTAATATTATAAATGTAAAATTATATAAACAATTATAACAATTTTTAAATAATTAATTATTTTTTTAAATAGTTTAATACAAATTAGTTTTTTAAACAGTTGTTAAAAATTTTATATTATTTTATAAATAAAAACGTTATAACATTTCAACACCTGGGTCAGTTTTGTTTATTTAAGCAACAAAATAAGCAACACATGTTTACTAAATTAAAACTTTTAAATTTTTTAATTAAATGTTAAAACATTTATTTACAAGTAATTAATATATTTTTATATTTATTTTATCAACTGATTCATTATCAACTACTAAAAAATAAAAGTTTTGCCAAATTATAACTTTAATTTGCAAAATATAACTTATGTAAGACTTACACATCAAATAAATATGATATATGAACAACAAAAATAAATCTTTCCATAATAAGTTCAATTGAAATAGCCAGGTAATTAAGAATTTAATTTTTTGTGTCAATAGATTTGTTTACCAAGTTCAAATATATTAAAATATTAATTTAATGTAAACTCTGTGAAAATAAGATGATCAGTGTATTTCACGCCAAAAAACACCAACAAAGTTATCTGTGAGTGCTTATCTTATCTTAAATCCAAGCAAGCACATTTATATGTATATTTAAAATGTTTTTAATGTTTAATAAATATACACATTATCATGCTTGCTTGGATTTAGGATACGCTAAGATATGCTAGGATACAGGATAAGATAAACAGTACTTATTAAGCACTTACATAACATGTTAGATAACTTTGTTGTTGGTGTTTTCGGATGAAAGACACCGTTTATAGGCAAGTAAAATTTAAGCGAGGTAAAATTATATCCCAGCAAAATATGTTTGCTTATGAACATCTTATTTTCAATGAGTTTAGAGATAGTTTACAAAGTGCGTTCACACTTGAGGGGAGGGGAGTGTAAGCCAAAGCAAACATTTCCCAACGAGGGGGAGGGGGTAAAGACTTTAAGAACGTTTGTATTTTAATATTCTAAGGAATATAATGGATTTATTATTATCAAAGTTAATCGTTCAATAACAACGATTTGATAACAAATTTTGAATAAATATAAAATTTTTAAATAAAACTAGTTTTATTTCCAGTTTTTGAAATATTTTAAAAATGAAAACAATTTTATATAATTTTATTTTTTTTATTGTTTAAATTAATTGATGTTAAATTCAAAACTATCATATGATTTAAAGTATTGATTTAATTGCAATTAAATTATTTATTAATAAAGTTGTATCTTACTGCTTAAGAGTTGGGGGGAGTGGTAGGGACATGCAAACGTAGATTTTCTATTTAATGTCTACATGCAAACTATTGCGAACATAAAGTAGGGTAGAGGTCTAAATTTTTTTAAACTGTGCAAACACTTTGTGAATCACCCCTTACATTAAATTAATATTTTAATTTACTTGAACTTGATAAACAAAACATATTGACACATAAAACAAAATTCATAAGATTACTATCATCATCTGGCTATTCCAACTGGACTTATAGGTCATAGTTATATAAGATAGCTTATATTATCTTGATCATGATGACTTACAAGCAACTCAGACTTAATCTTATTTTCAGATTCAAGATCAGGTCATAAGCACCATGAGAAATATGATTTCATCATCAGAGAGTTTATTACTATCAACTATAATCTAAAATGTTAGTCAAGTTTCAAATAGAATTTAAAATATACTCTAAAAATGCTCAATAACATTTTATTGAATGATAATTTCCAATAGTAATAAACAATTTTGTGTAATAAAATAAGCAGTGTTGAAATTCAATTTGAAACTATATTATAGAAAATTAGCTCAGGTTGAGTAAACATGGTTATTTTAATATAAATATATTCAATTTAATTTAATTTTATATATATGTAAAAATAGTTTGATTAAATTTGCAAGCACCAACTACATAACCGACGGTATATACATGTATATATCATAATTAGGCTATTGTACTATATGTGTTTTGCCAATATATTACACATAATAGGGTTTAACTAAATTTAATATGTGTAAAAGGGTTGTATTTTAAATAATTCAGATATTTGAATGTGGCAAGGTATATGTATTTTTAAATTCTTTAAATGAAATTTCTTTGCAATTTCTTGGCAATTTTATTTGGAAATTACTAATAACAAATAAATGGTTATTTTTTTAATTTAATTATCTCAAGTTATTTTTTAAAATTTAATAAATAAAAAATAAATAAATAAACTTGCTGGTTTCTATTACAAATTTAACACACACACAAAATAAAATAATAATACATTTTGATGAAATCCAAGCTTATTTATAGCAAATAAAATTTTAACAACAAGCTTATAAAGTGTCTATGCTTTTAAGTATTTCATAAAAATAATATAAAAAATTATTTTTAATTATTACATTTAAAATAAATAATATACTACTTATTTTTAATACTTACACTACATATAATTTACTTTTACCTTATTTCATTTATAAGAATATTTAATTTTTTAATTACATATAATTTATATTTCATTTTCTTGAAGTATACTTAAAATATGATCATTATAATTTTGATATAAACATGAAAACTATGATGCTTAATTTGTAGGTGAATTGTGTAATAGCTTATGTTATTTTTTAGCATCAAATGCAAGTGACGGCAGTAATAAACAATTTTATCATCAAAATTAATACTGTTCAAATCAAGTTAATCAATTTACCAACTTAGTTATACCAAGCATCAAAGGCATCCAAAACATTGATGCTTGGTATTGGCTTGACATTGATGGTTTATATTATTTGATATAATGTATTACAAATGTATAAATGTACACAAATGTACATAAATAATAGTTTAGTATAGCATAGTATTTCCCAAAAGACATTTATACAGTTATGTAATGTCTTATCTTAAAAACACAAACAGGTATAAAACTCATTAAACACTGTTATTAATAGTCATATTAATGTTTATAATGAGTTAGTACCTGTTTAGATTTATAAGATAAGACACATTACTGTATGTTTATGTACTCACTCATATAAACGTTTTACGCAATTTCAAGAAGTTTTGTTAGTTTACAAAAAATTTTTCAATTGTTAAATGATTGATGCAATATTGTGCAAAATTAAGCATTTGGCAATTGCGGGCAATTTTGGAGAAATTGCTTAACATCTCAATCACTATGTATAGTAACAACAAACTTGATTATTTGTTGAATTATCTATTTTTAAATTATGCATGATTTGAATTATTTTCAAATAAATAAATAAATACACTGGAAAGTTTTTATAGCAATGTTAATAAGTTTTTGAATGAGCAATTGCATTAAATTGCCGGAAATAAAATACAACAACCGGACTATAGTTTATCTATTTGTCGAAATTTTATTGCAAAAAATTGCTAATTTTGATATATCATCTAGTTCATTTTTAGTTAATAAAAATGTTCTCATGATAACAATGCTATCATAATGACAACATGTAATTTTATAGGCTTTTATATATTTTAAAAATAAATTAAATTAAATTATATTTATAATTTAAAAAAAAATAATTTTAAAATAATTTACTGTTCATTAATATTCATTTAATATTAAATAAAATTTTATAATACATTTTTTTAAATTTATATTTTTTAAGTTTTAAAGTATTAACATTATATAAATTAAAATAAACTATCACAAAATTTAATAAAATACAAGTAAATAAAAAGTAAATATTATTAATTGATTTTATTTTTTATTGTATATGTAATGTAATGTAATTTATAATTAATAATAAAAAATTAATAAATATATTTATTTTTTATAAATAAAACATCGTGTTTAAAATCTACTAACTATGAATGGCAAATATTTATTTTATGCAAGTGTTAAATTAACAATAGCAAGTTTGTTTTTATTTTTTAATGCCAAGTAAATATTTATACACGTTAAGCTAATATTTTGTATTTAACTTGATTTTCAAGTTATATAAACTTTATCTTGCTTATCTAATATTATTTCAATATCATAATGTATTTTTCATAAATTATTATTTATTTAAATAGTATAATAAATAAAGAAAATCAAAAATTTTGTTTTAAAAAATTTAATGTTATATTTGAATAAAAATACTTTTAAGTTTATAAATAAATTTTATATTTATAACTTGGTTGACAAGATTTTTCCAATTTTTATAGTTATATTATTTTATTAACAAAATTCTATTATATTTAATATTTTATTTAAATTAAATAATTATTTACTCAACAGGGCTACCCAGACTTAAACTTAAGATAATTTTTATAATTAAGTTTTAATTACAATGAAGAACTATTATTATCATAAATTAATTTATAACTTATACAGTTTATAACATTTGATTGATTAACTCGCTCAACTATAAGAATAATAAATAATTTAGCAATCATAAAATTATATTACCACAGTTTTATTTATTTATGTAAATATTACGTATGGGCTATGTATTAGGATGATTTTTTTGTCTACTTGAAATAGGACCTTCATAATTTTAAATTTAATATGAAAAATGATGCTACTTAATTTGTAAATAATTTGTGCAAGATAATTGCAATTGATTGTAGTGATATACAATTTAGTAAGTGTTGAAATTTGAAATCAAGTTTATTAAATTACCGATAATCTATATAATTGGCATATAAATAGTATAGATTGTACACAAAGAACCAAAAATTTTAGCACAAGCAACATTTACTAGGTTACTTATCTTAATTTAAACATATTTTTTTACCTGAAATAGAAATTATATTGAGAAAAACATCTTGATAAATATGGTCTATGTAGAAATTATTGATCCTGTGTGTACACTCGCTTGCACCAAAATCCGGACATCACGTTACTTATCACATTAATAATACATAGTGCTTGTCACGTGCCGTTTAGATTTTGGTGCAAGCGAGTGTACATATAGTTATATCAAATTCAATTATTTTATTTCATTCAATTATATATGTATCTCAAGTTATGAATTATTTTATTGATGACAGTTATTTGAACCATTTTCATAAATAAATATATAAATAAATAAATAAATTGACTAGTTTCAATGACAAAACTAATGAGGCTAAAGAATAAGCTTGGATTGCAAAAGAAATTAGCAAGTTTTTTAAATCATTATATTTAAATAAATAAAATATTAGTTTTATCTATAAATAACAATTAATTTTTGAATTACAAGTAATTTATTTTTTAAGTTTTAAATGTTATGTAATAATAACAATAAATTTATACAAAATTTAATAATTTACTTGGTAGATATTAAAAATAAAAGTTAATTTTTAGTAATAAAAATAAATAGTAAAGCATAATTATAAAATTATAATAAAATTAAAAATTTATATTAACATGATAGTTTTATTTTTGCTGTTAACAACTCTATGTTTGATATCTACTGATCATATATGGCAAATACCTTGGCTACTTTATCAAAAGCTCGTTCATTTTCATCTTTATATATCAGCAAATACTTATACTGATCAGGTAATACTTTATTTTGATCTTGGTGAGCTGCAATCTGGGCCTTTACCCCTTCAATAAGGACATCACCAAATGATGCAAACCAAGGTGCTAAACATTTTTGAAATGGTATCTCGGTAGATTTAGTTATATATTTAGCGTCATTCACAAGTATACCATGAAGAGTGAAAGACACATCAGTTATATGTATAATATGGTGCCCTTTGGATACTAAAGGTGCTTGGGCAAACAGCTTGGTAATAAACGCACCCAGATCCGTTAGAGTGGTTCCTATTTGTGTCATTCTATCATTATACTTTGACTTTTTATCTTGCTGGTTTTTTTCAGCTTCCAATATATCAATGTCTAACTCATGTAAAAATACAGCCATATCATTGACCATGGCATAATCATAATTATCTATATCGGTTCTCAGCCTGGTCATTGCCGATTCCATTTGAGCTGACAAATCATTCCATTCATCCACATCATCGGCCATTATCATGGTTAAATTGTTATCTCTTATACAATCTTGAAGAGCAAACGTAGCCTGACCATTTACACTTACCATGTTAAAGTTGGATGCTATTATTAAAGTCAAAATTGCATAAACAATTTTAACACTCATTATCAAGTTGTTATTTTTTAAAAATTTATAAGTAAATTACAAGATTATCAAGTTTATTTTTTCTAAAGTATAAAAATGTTTAATAAATATATCCGGTATTTATGCTAATTTTATATGCTAGTCTATTTTGTTTGTTTATTTTTTGTTTAGAAAACTTATGTTAATTTACATTTAAATATAAACATATTAATTTTATTTTTTATATTCATTTATAATTACATTTTGAATTATATAAATAATTATATATAAAAAGTTATTTAAAAATTTATTATGTAATAAATAATTTATTTCAAAATAATTTTATACAAATTTGTTTTTAAACCAAATTGTTTATAGTATTATTAATAATAATGAAAATGTCATAAACACCTGGGTAATTTTTATTTAATTGAACACAATCATACAAAATAAACAACACATGTTATTAAATTAAAATTTTTAATTAAAATATTTTTTTATTTATAAATTTAATGTGATAATATAAAAAAAATATATACCTGTCAATTTTATTTTTATGAATATAAACTTTACATAAAATATTTTGATTGATAAAAAATATAAATGTGAAAATTTTGACAGCAAATAGCTGTGAGCAATATACTACCAAATTTTTGAAATGTAAAATTATTAAAGTAGAAATATATGTAGATAATTTTTTTATAATAAATATTTTTATTGATTTTTATTTACAAAATAAGATTTTAATATATAACTACAAAAATATTTGATTGATTATTTTAGATTATAATTTTAATTTATATAGTTAACCACTAATTACAACCACCAAGTTATGTATTTAAATATTTAAGAGTATATATAAATATATTTTTAATTTAACATAATTTATAGTTTAAATATAATTAATTCAAACATCAAATTAAATATTATTGTTTAATATACAATATACATAATATATAATGTTTATTCACTGATAATAGAAATATTAATGTCCTGATGCAATAATTTTATTTTACTATTGCTTGTATGACTATTTAAAAGAGCAAGCTCATTTCTAATTTGACTTTTATATAATTCAGCAAATTTGGTCACTACTATAGGTATAGGTAGTGCTATGACTATAACCCCACACAGCGAGCAAACTATAGCCACAACTTTACCTAACGGTGTTTGCGGCACTAC
>JAQIWK010000706.1:0-13927 GCA_034695265.1 Dissorhina ornata | reverse complement strand
ACTCTCTATGCAATGCTATGCTAAGCAATGCTATAGCATAGAGTTCATAGCATGTTTTTCCACGTTGCCGATCATATGTATTTATTGGTGTATAAGGCAAATATAATTTTAATCAATTTAATTCAGGTATAAATCACATCATATGTAATTAAAATATATTTTAGTACTATATTGCTTAAAACAAACTGTAGGTTTTCTTTACAATTAATTAACATTTTCTATATTAAAGGCATTAATCCACAAGAGTTAAGGGGTAGTCGTACGGGTGTATACGGGGCTACCATGAGCTGTGCTAATGTTGATGGATATATGGATGATAGACAACCAGATTTACAAAAGGAATCAGCATTTCTAAGATCTAAGTTCTGCTATTCATCGCGTATATCGTTTCTATTGGACTTGAAGGGGCCGTCATTTACGGTGGACACGGCCTGTTCGGCCAGTTTGACGGCTATGACACTCGCTATCAATGATATGAAATTAAGTAATTAAATGCACTTAAATAATAATATATTTTATTCGATATAATACTTACAATATGAACAAAATTAATTACAAAATACAATTAATGTAAATTAATTTCACAATATATAGACCTAATTGATAATGCTATAGTATTTGGTACACAAATGTTATTTGAGCCCTTCCTTAACCAACATTATCAAGATGTTGGCGCCTCTTCGCCGAGAGGTGTATCGGCCGTATTGGATGAATCAGCCGATGGTTTGGTTAAAGCCGAAGCAGTGGCCGCTATTTTAATACAAAGTCGGGTCAACGCCCGACGGGTGTACGCAACGGTACGGGCGGCCAAATTAAACAACGATGGCTTGAAGAATACCGGTATGTTTTTCCCATCATCTCAAGCACAACAACAACTTATGGTCGACACATATACCGACGCCGGTATTGATCCCAAACTAATTACATATTTTGAGGTACACTGTACGGGCACTAAGGTTAGTGAAACTGTAGCTTGTTAATTATGTTTATATTTCAATCAATAAATAATTAATTTTAATATAAAATCAATAGATAGGAGACACTGAAGAAATTAAAGCCATATACAACGCGTACGTGAAAGGGCCGGAACGGACCCAACCCTTACCCATAGGAGCAGCGAAAGGCAATTTAGGTCACTCGGAGGCCGCGTCCGGTTTGGTGTCACTAATAAAAGTGTTGATTGCATACGAAAATCAATGCATTTCTCCAATCATTAACTTAAATAAACTTAAACCAGAAATTGCTGTCTATTGTCCACCAATCTTACCCATAGTTAAAACAACACCTTATAAACCAGGTTTGTATCAAAATTTATGTATAATTTTAATATAAAATACTATACATATGTATTAATATATGATATAAGGTTTGGCTGCAATCAACAACTTTGGTATCGGCGGTTCCAACGCTCACGTATTGATTGAACCAAACTATCGGTTATTGACCGACAATGCGCTCATAATTGCCAAAACATTTCCAAGAATTGTCAACATTTGTGGCCGAACTGCCGATGCCGTCAATTATATTATGGATTTTATTCAAAGTAACCCAAACAAAGTGACCAGGGACTTCTTGGCACTATTAACACATACTATGAAATACATGCCTACAATGCAATCGTCGGGATTACCATTTAGAGGTAAGAAATAAATTTTATAGATATTGCAAATTTTATTGATTATTTATTTATGAACTATTTTAATTAAATAATAGTATATTTAATTGACAGCAATTTTATAAAATTTAATAAATAATTTACTTATATATTATTGTTTTTTAGGATCAATTATATTGAGTAAAGTTTGTGAAGAAAATAATGAAATAAAATATAAATATAAGAAACAAATGTTTGAAATGAAAAGTAAAACATTGAGACCTCTATGGCTACTATTTCCCGGTTTGGGCGGTCAGTGGCCGGCAATGGCTAAGGCATTGATGCCAATCAAGATATTTGCAGATAAAATAGACAAATGTCATCAAATACTACAAGAATTGGATCCAAACTATGATTTAAAAAATATATTATTATCTGAAGACAAGACATCCATAACAACAATGACTGCAAAATTTTGTGCGACAACTGCTCTACAAATTGCTTTGTTTGATGTCATTAAAGCACTGGACATAACACCCGACGGTATAATTGGTCACTCATTTGGTGAGATTGCGTGCGCGTACGCCGACGGATGTCTGTCTACCAGAGAGGCTATGATTGTCACGTATTTTCGGGGAGTAATCACTGAAAGTGATCGACAAATACCTAAAGGATTAATGGCAGTCATCGGTCTGTCTCGCGAGGAGACCATCAAAGTGTGTCCCGAAGGGGTGTTTGTTGTCTGTAATAATGGCAAACAAACTGTTGTTGTGTCCGGTAATTATCACTTTTATTGATTTAATTGCTTTAATATAATCTAATTACTAATATCAGGTCCAACTAAACCGATCACACAATTGCTTCAATCATTAGAAGAAAATGCAGTATTTGTTAGACAACTAGAAAGCAATGAAATACCATATCATTCAATATATTTGAAGACTTCAGCAAAAACAATGACTGACTGTATCAACAAATATATACCAAACCCTCGACTTCGGTCAACCAAATGGTTGTCCACTTCGGTGTTGACCACAAAAGCAAGTGATAAACGGTTAAACTATGCGTCGGGAGAATACTTTACCAACAATTTAATTAACCCTGTTCACTTTTATGACCAATTAATACAACTACCAAATGACGCCATTGTCTTGGAAATAAGTCCGCATTCAGTGTTTGGCCGAATAGTAACCGAAACATTGAACAACTGTTCGTACATATCATTGATTAAAAAAGATTCAAACCATACAAATATGGATCAGTTTTTGTCGGGTTTGGCAACACTTTATGGATTGGGTTTTAATGTGTCTATCGATCGGCTCTATCCGAGTGTTGAGTGGCCGGTGGCGAGGGGTACGGCATCATTGAGTTCACTCATTCAATGGGATCACAGCAAGCAATACGAAGTCTTATTATATCCGGACAAATGGTGTAACTCAACCGCATCCGATACTGTTATTACAATTAATACACAAACAATTAATTATCAATTTTACTATGATCATAAAGTAGATGAAAAATCCATAATACCTGGTATGGGATATGTAGTGCTTGTTTGGCGTAAAGTAGCGGCCAGTGTTGGGAAACTATGGATTGAATGTCCGGTTGTTTTTGAAAACATTCAATTCAAACGACCCGTCGTTTTGTCATCAAACACCACAACTAAACTAAATATTAAGTACTATTCAATGATACGTGAGTTGACTATATTATTATTTAACTAAATTACAAACATATTATATATCAATAATTTATATCAATATTGAAATTTAGATGAATTTGGTGTATACGATGGTGATTATTTGTGTGTTTCGGGTAAAGTAAAAGTTTTAGATGAAAGTCAAGTATTGTTTCATCAAAATCTTGTGGACGACTGTTCTCAACGGTTATCTGAATGTCAGTATAGATTAGAAAGAAAAGACATTTACAAAGAGTTAGCGATTAGTGGATTAGATTTTGGACCAGAATTTTGCCGATTAAGAGAGTTAGCGACCAATGATTTTCAAGATTATTATGGTATCACCGAATGGACAGGAAATCCAGTCACATATTTGGACAGTTGTTTGACGTTATTTGGTTTACAATTTGATTTACAACAACAAACAATGGTACCTGTTAAGATACATAAGTTGTTAATTGATCCACAAATGTTGTTTGAAGCCATAAGACATCGTCGTAATGACAAACCAGTTGCTTATAATGACTCACAAACTATTGAAAAAACTTATGATAGCTATACTACTTCCTTAGATTGTCCACTTTTGAATAATAATATAAATAATATAAATAAATTTATAGACAAGTTTGGCAGATATTCAGCTGATTTGCCTGTATTTTACAGTTCAGAAACCAAGTCTATTGTGAGTCCGGGCGTTGAAATGTCAGGACTGGAATTGGCGGCCATTAATAGTGAATCAAAAACTAAACATTTAGTGTTAGACTCGTATGAATTCATCCCTAATAACGATAACCAAGCCATCGATGACAGTCACCGGAATTTAATTGATAATTATTTAAAAGTTTGTTTTTAAACTTTATTATAAAAGTTACAGTTTATATCTTTAAGTAATTCTATATTTTCAATAGATTTGTAATGGTTTGGCAATCAAAATAAAAACACTAGGAGTCAATCAAATTATTTGTGATTTTAATTACAAAAATATTACTGAAAATGAAATACAAATGTATAGAAAGAAAAATTTTATTTTATTTAAAATTTTTGATGAAATTATTTCAAAATTAAATAATAACAATTTGAATAACAATATGAAAGATATAGTTAACAATATTATTATGGATTCAAAACATGATTTAAGTACAGATATTATAAATCAAATTTATAAAAATCAAAAATTGTTAAAATCTTTTGTGGATATTATTTGCGAAAACATTGTCGATATAAATGAGATAATAGTTTCAGAAATTAATTTAACTAATGATTTGTTGGCTAAACATATAAATGATTTTATTAAATATTTTGCAATGAAAACAATGAATGTTGACTATAAACTTATTGTTAAATCAATGGTAAATGTCAGCGAAGATTACAAAGAAAAGTGTAAAGAATGGGATCTAATAGAAGACATACCATTAAAACGATCGCATTTTGTTGTATTGAAAGACACACCAGACTTATGGCAATTGGATTTAAATTCATTTATTGAAGATTTATATGATTTTGTTATTTTAAATGGATTTTTATTAACAATATTTCGCTACAAATATACTGAACCAGAGATCGCATTAAATTCATTAAATGATAATTCAATTAATAATAAAGATTTGATTTCACGAATGAATTCATTCATAAATAAAGCAAAAGAAACGGGATTTTCGATAATTGGCACCAAATATGACACAATAGGGACGGCTATTGTCTTATTCAGAAAAGTTATCAAAACTTATAATAAAATTCCAGATAAAAGTAATATAATTTCAATAACAAGTGATTGTAAGCAATGGTTTGATGTATTGAAACAAAAAGCAATTGATTTCAAAGAGTTGGGTAATAATAACAACGAAAACATATGGCTTGTGGCCAACGAGTCGTCAATCAATGGTATAATAGGTTTAATGAATTGTTTGCGATTAGAACCGGAAGGACAGCGGTTCCGATATATCTTTCATATGGACACCAATACTAATGAGACAATCATTGACTTTAATGTCAAACCTTATAGCGATATATTAATCAATGATTTGATGGCAAATGTAATACAAAAGGGAATTACAGGCACTTATAGACACATCAAACTTCCCAACGATTACGACAAATGTATTTCAAATGAATATTATCTAAATTTTGGCCAAAAAATTGAGTTATCAGGACTTCAATGGTATTACAGACACAAAATACCGTTACAATTATCAATGGATTATCAATTTGATACAATTGGTGTTGAGGTCTATTATTCAGGCATTTCATTTCGCGATGTTATGATTGCAACCGGTAATTGATATTTATAATTGTTTAATCAAATTTTTATAATATTTAATATATCATTTAATGTTTAGGACGTATACCTAATTATATAACCACTGATTACATATTGGACTGCAATTTTGTCGGCGATATAAGTGGCCGTAGATTGGATACTGGCCAACGGGTAATGGGAATTACATCGGGTCATTATAGCACATATTGCGATGTATTTACTTATCTGGTAACTAATGTTCCCGATCACTGGTCAATGTCCGATGCGGCCACCATTTTTGTTAATTATTTTACAGTTTATTATGCACTTATAAAACGAGCCCAACTTAGCCAAGGTTTATTATATATTATAAATTTGATCATAAATTTATTAAGAAGCTTATTTATAATAAGCCAGTATTATTACTAGGGTTGAAAGCGCTAAATATTTAGCTGGTAAATTTAACTAAATTTAGTAAATATTTAACGGGAATTTGACATAATCTATAAAAATATTACATATAATTTTTTAATTATTTAAAAAATTATAAATTTACTATAAATGCTAAAATATGTGTAAATATTACTACAAATTCCAGTTATAAGACAATTAAGTTGAACTATTTATACAAAATAAGAATAATTTCTATGGATATATGGCATTTATGGGTAGTTTGCAGCAAAATCTTAATTTTATATCTTTAGCGAATATTTAATGTTCAGCTAAAGATATTAAATATTTAGCTAAATATTTAACTCAGATTTATCTTTAGTTAAATTTTTCAACCCTAATTATTACCGATTAACTTTCTATGCATATTATATATATTTAATTTTCAGGCGAATCAATATTAATACATTCGGCGGCGGGAGGTGTAGGTCAGGCGGCGCTTAATGTGTGCCTTAACTACGGCTGCGATATATACGTGACGTGCGGTACGGAAGAGAAGAAACAGTTTTTAATGAATGAGTATTCAATTCCCGGACACAAGATATTTAACTCAAGAGATATTTCGTTTAAAAATCAATTAATGAAAGTTACAAATTTTAAAGGCATTGATATAGTGCTTAACTCTTTGACGGGTGAAAAGTTAATTAAAAGTTTAGAGTGTTTGGCATCAAATGGTCGGTTTGTTGAGATTGGCAAATACGACATGTACCAAGATAATTCACTTAACATGTCTCATTTTTTGAAAAATATTAAATTTATAGCAGTGATGGCTGAGAAAGTTCAAAATGATTACCAATTATATAATGAGTTTTACAATTGGTTGCATCAAAATTGTGGCCCAAATGGTTGCGTAAAACCTTTAACTCATACTATTTTTGATGCAAAAGATGCCGACAAAGCGTTTCGTTATATGACAACCGGTAAACACATCGGGAAAGTGATCATTAAGTTAAGAGATGAAGAAATGGATAGATCGCCCATTATTGTTATTAAACCTGCGCCTAATATGTTGGTTAATGTTAAGACTTTATTCAACCCTACAAAAAGTTTTATAATAACTGGAGGTTTGGGTGGTTTTGGTCTCTATTTAATTCCATGGATGCACTCGAGAGGCGCCCAAAAGTTTGTGATAACTTCCCGATTGGGTATTAAAACTGATTATCAAAAGTATGTAATCAATCGATGGCGAGAAGTATTGAAACAAACAAATGACATAAATATCATTATATCGACCGCCGATGGCGTGACTATTGATGGCACTAAACAACTGCTATCAGAGGCCGAGTTATTGGCACCCATTGGAGGAGTATTTCATTTAGCGCTTCAACTAAATCTGGATTTACTTGAAAACCAAACCAATGAAAAATTTGAATTAACTGTTAATACAAAACACAAAATATTTGCAAATCTGGACGAACTGAGCCGTCAATTAACATATAAATTGGATTATTTTGTGGTATTTTCGTCAATAGTTAGTGGAAAAGGATTTCCCGGACAAACCAACTACGGGTTCGGTAACTCTATTTGTGAGCGTATATGTGAACAACGGGTAAGGGATGGTCTCAAAGGACTGGCCATACAATATGGACCCATTGGTGACGTCGGTGTGTTTGCGGACTCAACTATTGATGAAAAAGTTATGTCAATGAAAAAACAACGAATCAAATCCTGTTGTGATGTTTTGGATAAACTATTATCCATTCAAAAACCAATTGTCACTTCATATGTATAGTAATGCCAAATATATGAATAAATTATATTTTATTAAATTATATTTAATTCAAACAAAATAGGTTATGACAGATAAAACATCTCTACAATCAGATGGTGGAAACTATATTCAAGATGTTTTGACCCTTTTAGGAATAGACCCTGATAATACACCTGATTATGTCACACTCGGGGACATCGGTCTCGAGTCGATAGTGGGTTTAGAAATACAACAATGGATTCAAAAGGAATGGAAATTGAGTTTAACTTTAAGTTATATAAAGAGCTTAACTGTTGGTTTCCTGAAGATTGGTATCAATGGTAAACATGAGGTCATACGACAACACATTATAGATGTAAATGAGACCCGAAGTCAGATAATGAATCTTCAATTTGTTGCGTCCACTCATCCATACGTTAGACTCAATACCGTAACCGCCGGACGACCCGTATATTTAATGCCAACATTTTTAAACAACTTTTCAATGTTTGATGAGTTGGCACAACAAGTCAAACGACCCGTGATTGGACTCAATTGGACCCGAGATATAGCAAAACTATTAAATTTTGAAGCGATCATTAAATACTACGTAAATTTACTAAATAACATGCAACCAAATGGTGACTATGATATCGTCGGATATTTTGATACCGCATTCATTTGTACGCAAGTCTTACTCAAAACCAAGACTAATCGGGTGATGATTGTGGATCTAATAAGTGATGATCTGGAAATTGGGGAAAAATTAAACAACGATTTATGTCTTGACTTAGTGTTAAACTCGTTGTCCAATCGGTGGCCAAATCCTAGTCGCGACAAAATCCGACGACAAATTAGACCCGAAATGGATATAAAAAGTAAAATTGATATAATTGTCACCGAAATGACTGAACTAATGGGTAAAGCATTGGTGGCCACAGATATGGACTATATATTTGAGACAATGTTTACCAGAATTGATATGTTTTCAGACTTTTGGTGCAAAAATAGTCAACAAATTTCAAATGAAAGCAAACAATCATTTGATAATAAGTTGACTGAAATGAATGATCAGTTTGTAATCATTAAACCACACGTTGGCAATGATTTACAGATAAATATCAACAAAATTGTATCCAAAATCACATTAAATGACAAACAACTGATGGAAAATGTTTGTAACATTGTTTGACTTTAATTTAATTACTAATAGTATTTTATAACTTTATTTTCAGAAAAGTTACGAATTTATTGATGTTAAAATAGATGATGGTACTTCAATTAATTTAACAAACCAAGTTTTACGTAAACTAATTGATTTACTTCAATAAAAACAAATTCATTATTTGATTTATTAATAAATTATAAATAATGACTTATTAATTAATTACTTTAAGTATTTTTCTGGTGGAATAAATTAACTTAATTTTTACTTTTAAGTCACTAGAAAATTAACTTTGATATGCAGATAGTTATTTTGGTTAGATTGCCATTCACAATTAAATTGTTTAAAAGTTTAAACTGAAAATATAATTAATTTGTCAACTCGTTAAAGTTACAAGTAAATATAACTACCAAATTTATACATTTTTGCTTCAAACTTTAGATAACAAACATTAATTTTTTAAAATATTTGTTTTTCAATTCATTAACTTCTTAGTGAAGACTGAAAATGACATAACAAACAAAAATATAAACCACATAATTGTGGCCAAAAATCCTATAAATACATTGTAATGATTGAGATCCCAATTGCGGTATAGTATACAACGCATGGATTGTGTGGCCAGTGTTGAGGGCATTAATTTACTAATGTATTGTAGTTGTGAGGGTCCGTTAATTACGGGTATATAACCATCACCCAATATTACACTCATTAGATAAGCGAAAAACAAAAAAGTTATCCCGTAATTAATACCAGGGCACAGGGCTGCGGTGGCCTGACCAAGCGCTAACCCAAAAGCACCTTGCAATACTAACATAAGTGTTATTAATACCCAATCACTGGTTGTTAGGTGTCTGTCTGTAAATGTAATGATTGGCAGTAATAGTAATGTAATTTGAATTAATAGGACAATTAGTTGAGTGAATGACTGGCCAATCATAAACTCAGTGACGGTAACGCCGGCCACCAATGATCGGTCTAAGAGGTCATTGTGGTTATCTTCAATGATCAGGTAACAACTTAATATACTGGTTGCATAAAATGCTAATATAATTGAAGACCCTGGTAATATATAGTCGCGCACTATGTTTCCATCTTGTTGTCCATAAATTGATTTCTCAAAAACTATTGGTATTTCAAATGAATTTGAATTAATGTTCAATTCAATGGCTAAATCTTTGCCAAATTGTTTGAAAGAGTTATAAAATTTGGCTTCAATTTGACCGGCGATGACCTGATTAGACCAATCAATGCTAATCTGAATCATACTTTGATCCACAATTTGTTTGCTAACATTATTGCCAAACAAATACCTAAACCGAAGTGAGTCTGAAAAATGTTTGTTAATAGCAATCATTGCATCCGATTCACCATTTTTTACCGACTCTAATGCCATTTGCCATGAATTATACGATTTAATACTAAACGTATTGTTTTCAATACAACTAATAAATTGTTGTCCCAAACCATCCGTCCTATTGGTTAAGACTTCTTCATTGTAAATGGCCAGCGATAAGCCAATTGGCGTATCGTTTGAAACACTTAATATCAGCAACAATTCAATGGCCGGTTGTATCAAATAAATCAGTAATTGTATCCAATGTCGTGTCAAACGGATATAATTTTTGTTTATAAGGGCTGAACATCTTTGACCAAAACCACTGGTATTAATACCCGAATTAGTAAGACGTTTGTTCATAGATAATGATTTATAGTTATTATGATCATAATTATTATTATTAGATCCAACTAATTCATCAGGTTCCTTATCATTATTATTGTAACTAATTAATGGCAATGATATATCACTTTGATTAATATCTTCAAAATCATTTTCATTGCATAATATATTATTTTGATTCCCATTTGTTTGATAACATAATTGTAAAAATACTTTCTCTAAACTATTGGTCATATATTGGCGGAGAAAATGTTTCGGTGAGTCTTCGGCTAACAATTGGCCGCATCTCATGAACGCCACGGTATGTCCACTGCGGGCCTCCTCTATGTAATGAGTGGTCAGTATTATTGTTAATCCCGTATCACATAAAGTGACCAAATATTGCCAAATAGTTTGCCGTAGTATTGGATCAGTGCCTACAGTCGGCTCATCCAATATGATTAGCGGCGGTGAGTGTATTAGAGCACAGGATAATGAGACACGCCTTTTTTGGCCACCCGATAGATTTGCTAGGTCATAATTTAAAAATAAACTAGATGCTTTAATATGTGATAATATTATAATTGAAAGTTTACAAAAGGAAATACCAATTAAAGTATGTTTTGATGGTAATTGTAAAACATCTATGAGTTCATCAATTTTAACGTCCAATTCATAACATTTCATATGAAATAATTGGCCAAAATATGACAAATGCTCGCCAATTGTTAAGTATTCATATAAACCTAACTCTTGTGGCATATATCCCACACCAGGACCAGGTATTGAATAGTTGGCCGGGTTATTTTCAAATAATATAATATGGCCATCATTTGGTTTGAATCGGCCTAAAATACACTTTAATAAAGTGCTAAACATATTTGTGTTAAAAAATTTACTTATAAATGATATTTAATTGCTAAACATATATTATTTGATTAAATTGATTATTACTTACGTTTTCCCGCAACCACTTGGACCTAATAGACTATAAATCTTGGCCTTTGGTACCGACATATGAATGTCACGTAAAATATATTGATATTTACTGAAACTAAAAGATAATCGTTGTATAGACACGACTGCATCCATAACTACAACTAAAATATATTATAACTGTTATTAAAATTGTATAAAATATTAGATTGAATTTAATTGTTAAAGTAAATTGTTATATGTAAATATGCAAACTAACTTTTATTTATAAATAAATAAAATTATAAAGTAATTAAATACAGCGTATATTAGACTATTCATCCATTTAATAAAATTTTCTATATAATATTTTTTAATTAAAAATTTATTTTTAAAAATAATTAATCAAAATGTCAACAATTTTTTTTGTTAAATTATTTTTTTAATTACATGTATATTAAACAAATATTCACATTTAATTGCTTGTTTAATAAATATTAATTATATAAATTAAATAAAAACAACAGATCGACATTTTAATTTACTTAAAATCATAATAAAATTTAATTAAATTAAAATTATGGAAAACTAGTTATTTTAATATAAATTAATTAATTATTTGAATGTTAACCACCCAATTATAGTCCTGCTTTGACACCAATTAATTTGCAATACAATGTGTGTATGTAAAGGGTGTTAACTTTACTTCGAAAAAAGTCTACTACTTACTAATAGTTAGCTTTCTATTAATTTTAAAAATGTATAAATCATTTTAATTTAACCCTTTAAAGGTATTTGCAACGCTTTTGGGGCGCTTTAGGAGATTTTTGGCAAAACCAATGGGAAAAAGTGTTAGACCTGTCGGATCACAACGAGTTTAACGTAGGCTTTTACGGCACATTTTTGGTCACCTTTTATGTCTATTGGATTGTTGGCGCCATTTATACGGTGATTGATTTGACTGGAAAGCCATCATTTTTGCTTAAATATAAAATACAAGTACCCAACCAATCCTATCCCGTATGTTTAACTAATTTCTTTAAATCCTTTTTTAACTTCAATTTTATTTCAACTAATTTTCAATTTAATTGAATTAAATTTATTGTTGGTTTCAAAAACAGGTGTCAATGAGTCAAATAAACGGAGTGTTAAAACAGGTGCTAATTAATCAGTTCCTGATTGGCATACCATTCCTATTAGTGGTTCACCATTTGATCCGTTATCGGGGCTATGAATGGGGAAAACTACCGACATTTCAATGCATTATCTATGAGTTGATTGTCTTTATAGTTATCGAAGAGTTGTGTTTCTATTACTGCCACCGATTACTACACAATCCTTGTCTATATAAATACATTCACAAACAACACCACGAATGGCAAACACCTATAGCTATTGCAGCCATTTATTGTCACCCAATTGAGCACATCTTTAGCAACATTTTGCCCCCATTTCTAGGTATTTGTTTAATACAAATTTTCAATCACTTTGTATCCCTCCAACAGACATTTAAACTGTAATGTGTAAAATTGTACAAACCTGAACAGTTACTAACTCATTATTACAATTAGTATAACTATTAATAACAGTTTAAAATAAGTTTGTACCTGATTAGACACATTACAGTTTAAAAGCCTGTTGGGATATACAAGTTTAATCCATGATTTTACTTCATAGGACCATTGATTTTGGGTTCACATGTGGCCACCGCTTGGTTATGGTTTACAATAACGATATTAACGACACTAAACGCCCACTCGGGCTATCACTTCCCATTTTTTCCGTCACCCGAAGCCCACGATTACCATCACTTAAAGTTAGTTTTAAAGACATTTTTTAAGGACCCAAAACTTTTTGAAATAGTATATAAATAAAAAATGTATTGAATGTTAAATTTATTTTATATTTGAAAACAGATTTAATCAAAATTACGGCACTTTAGGTGTTTTGGATAGACTTCACGGAACGGATTCACAATTTAGGAAAACTAAAGAATATGAAAGACATATAACGCTATGGAGTTTGGTTTCACTCAAACAACTATATCCGGATGAATCCAAAAAGTGGCCCAAAACTAATAGTGTTGACCATTTGGACAGTACTTCCAAAGAAAATTGATTTAAGTATAAGATAAAATACTCTCACAAAAAATATGAAATTTGTAATTAAAATACTTTTAAATAAGTTTTTTTAAAAGTTTTTTCACTGTTACATTTGAATATCATATTGAGGGTAAAACTTGTAAAATAAATCATAATTTGCAATGTAGATCTAGCAATCAAATTATACCTTGCTAATCATAGTTTAATTGCATTTAAAATTATACATAAATGAATTAAAAAACGTGAATGACATTAAATAATTTATTTAAACAAATATTTTGTTTGATTTTTTAATTACGTAAAAAATAATATGAATTTTTATATAAATTTGTATTAATTTATTGAAAATATTTTTATTAATTATAAATACATTGTATTTCGTTCCCTGACATATTATCGAAAGACATAATATCGAATGACATATTATCGAAAGACAT